>JABFPM010005002.1:0-11847 GCA_022817325.1 Idris sp. 1 HC-2018 | reverse complement strand
AAACACTTTTATTTATAAAAAATAGTTTACAAAAACGTAATCAATCAGTTCGATAATCGAATTAATTTAATTAATATTTTTATTGCGAATGAAACAATTATTTTAATAATAATCTTAACTAACTTGAGCCATTAAACTTTGTTTAAAACATCAAAACTTTAATAAAAACTAAGTCAAATTTAAAAACTACTTTAAAAATATTCTAAAATACTAAACAAAAGTAAAAATTCTCTTCCAATTACTTTATAACTTAAACAATTTTTTTTGTTTACTAAATGTAAACAAAATCAGAAAAAAACATTCTTGCTCAAATTTTGAAAGTATGAACAGGAAAACTTTATCGTAGTAGAATAAAAAAAGAAATAAACGAAAAATTGGAAAGGATTTGTGACCACGGATCATTTAACGAATTAACAATTATAATCTATGATTAGAATTCGCGTCATTAGCATAAGAGCTCATCAGTGGATCTGAAAAGTTTGAATGCTCGGACGATGGAATACCGAGAGGAATAATTTTGTGATTAAATGGAGGCCGGCAGAAGGAAACGAGAGAATTGAAGAGGAGAGATTGAAGCAAACTAAATTAGAGAGAAAAATAGCCGCATCTATATGCATGCAGAACGTGTAACTTATGTGCAAAAAAAAGAATCACATTTCTGTGTTTTAATATTGAGAATATTTTATCATTCCAAAAAAATATTTTTCCTAATCTACATTTTATTTTTAAATTTGATTTTGTATCAAAGTTCTTAATTTTGTTACAAATAAAATTTTTACACACTTGTGTGTAATTTTGCAGCGGAATTAATTAGCTAAGTATATAGTGCATACAGAACGTTTACGAAAATGGTCCTTTACAAATTAATCGCATTAAATGATTGCACCCAAAAGTTTTAATTTATTTTCAATGGTAATTTTGCAATTTAAAAAATGAATACGATTTATTTGACAAAAATGTATACATATAAAGTTCATTTTTATTTTAGTAAATTAGATTTAAATTAAAAATAACAATTTTTTAATACCAAAAAAGAAATTTTGCATATTTGAATTTTTAAATAACCCGCAAAAAGTTGTTTTCGCGCATTCGCAGTTGCCACCTGAAATTAATCTTGTTTCAGCTGTAACATGAGCAGAACTTGTTGTTTTACATCGTGATCAAAATTCCCTATATTTATACACCAAATTGGAATTAAGTCTAATACTTTTTTGGCTAAACAAAGTAGTTCAATTGTTTAAAAACCATTTTTATACTGAGAATCTGTTTTAATAAACATAAATTGTTACTCGCAAGGTGAGTTTTGATTTTATAACCAAACATTTTACAATGAGCATTTTTTATTTTTGTTTGTAATTATATCTAGACTGTTGTGGTTTGAGTTAAAACAAATTTTAATTCAAATTTTTTTAATTTCAGATTCAAATAATGGACTTTATACGCTACAGTGGGAAAAGTAATATAGATTTAGTGCAGTATTTGAGAAGTAAGTTTTTTTACTGCGTAAAAGAATTTTTAAAAAAAATTGTGGTTTAACTTTTTCGAGCACTTTTCATTTTTAAAATAGATCCAGCTCGATTATATTAATAGAATTTTAAATCAATATAAGCACCTAGTTTTGAGAAGTTGATTGTATTATATTTTTATCTTTTTAAAATTAAAATTTGAAGAAAAATATATTTCAAATATAATTTTAAGAAAAAAAACATCAATATACAATTTAAACAAAATAATATTTTTTTTTTTAGAAAGTCGCATCATAAAATCTGACAGGGTTTTCAATGCAATGTCGTCAATTGACAGAGCAAAATATGCTCACTGTAATTATCCTTATTTAGATGCTCCACAAGCCATTGGATATAATGTCACCATCAGTGCACCACACATGGTAATATTTATACTCCTATAAATATCAAATTTAATTTAAATTTTAATTTTGAAAAAGTTACTTTAAAACTATCACTTCCGGTAATAACCAAGTATGTAACATTTTCGGAAAAATTGAAATATTTTGAAAAAATGTAGCGTTGATTGAGTACTTTCAGATGCAAGAATGGTTTAGATCAATTTTCAATTATATATTTCACAATAACTGTTAAAAATATTACTAAAAAGAGAAAAAATAGTAATAACCAGGTATATCCTCAGGTATACTTGCAATAGAAATATAAACTTAATTTTTTAAGACTTAATTGATTTAATAAACATCTTTTCGTTAAGTTTCATCAAGATCTAGATAAATGCAAACTTAAAATAGTTGAAAAAAAACTTATTTTTTTATTTAAAAAATAAAATCAAATTCAAAAACTTAAAATGCTTTTTTCTCCGTTTTGTTAAAATGTTTCTTACCTAGTTATTACCTAAACCCACAGAAATTATGTGATACGATAATTTTATTTAAAATAAAAAATACGCAATTCTAACTTTTTAAAATAATCAAATTCAAAGTATAAACTTGATTTTCATCTTTAAAAATTTGATGTAATTTAATTACGAAAATCGAAAAATGCAATACATTTACAAAAGTTTCATTTCTAGAAATAAAGGGTTATATGTCAATCTGCCACATTCAATTTTTCTTTTGATTAAATATTATTTTATAATTATATATATCTCTGCAGAATCATCGTATCAACACATATTTCAAATAAATGTATAATAATTCTTCATTATTTAAACTTTATACACAAGTTTTCTGACCTTTTATATAATCGTTTTTTTAATTTAAAGGCCATATGAAAGTAAACATACATGCAATTCTTCACCTTGATTTTTTTCACAAATTTAATACATTTTCAAATCCAAATATCCTTTCTGCAATGACTTTTGACCTATACGAAAAAAGAAAATTACGATTAAAATTCAAAGATTAGGTATTTCTAAACAATTTTAGTCTGTCTACTATAAAGACTACCTATCACTTTCAAGATAATCTGAGATAAATTTAAGAAAACTTATCCTTTAACAAATATCCTCGGTAAGAAAAGTACCCCAAGAACATGGTTAATGACATGTTAAACGATTTCACAGCACGCTTATGCTCTCGAGTGTTTGGAGGAAAAATTGCACAGCGGATGCAAAGCATTAGACATAGGCTCTGGATCCGGTTACTTAACGGCGTGCATGGGCATGATGATATTACCCGAGGGGAAGGCCATTGGTATCGACCACATACCCAACCTGGTTAAGAAATCTGAGGAAAACATCAAGCACGACCATCCAGAGCTCCTTGAAAACGGCAATGTTGAATTAGTAGGTCGTTATTTTCAGTAGTTTCTTAACAAAAAATATGTAAACATTTTTTTTAAATAAAATAAACTTATCTGTGAAAAACAATTATTATTTTGCATTCTTTGCAGTTGGAGATGGAAGATTAGGGTATCCCCAAAAGGCTCCCTATGACGCCATACACGTTGGAGCTGCAGTGAAAGAAGCACCTCAGAATGTAAGTGAAAAAACAAGGCTTTGTAAACATCATATTTATTTCTTATTAAAAGCCATCGATAAAAAAAGTCAATCACAAAAATAATTGCAGATCATTTGTTGCATCTGAGATAAATATATGTACTTTGAAATCAAAATATATTTGATGATGTGATTAGAATATGTATTCCAGATAATGCTATGTTCTAATCACATTAGTATTGTTATTTTATAAATAAGTGAATCGAAAGGTTAAACTTTTGTTTCATAAAACTTAACACTATGTACATTTAAGGGTTCGATAAAAGTTTTTAAATTGCGATTCACTTTGTGTTGTGTACATTTGAATAAAAATTAAAAATAATGTTGTAGCTGATTGACCAGTTGGCCCCTGGTGGACGATTAGTGGTACCAATTGGCCGTGATACTTCAGACCAAGTTTTGTTTCAAATCGACAAAACTGCGAGTGGTGAAATAAAAAAAAAGTCTCTGATGGGTGTTGTATATGTGCCCTTAACAGACAAACATCGTCAATGTTCATGAGGCACATGCCTTGTTTCATAATATTGTTTTGTTTGTTTGTTTTTTTTGTATTCTTTTTTTTTTTTTTTTGTTAAAAAAAAGAATTTTCATTTGATTAAACAAAATTATTTTGCCAAAATAATTTAGAATCATGATTTTTATTTTAATTTGTAAAAAGTTGAAATAAAATTGGTGTAACAGTATTTGCATATTTAATTTAATTCCATTATGCGAATAAAACATTTTTCTTTTCATTTGCTGCATACTAAGTTTGCAGTACGCAATTGGCTGACATATTCATTACTTTCCGTCGAAATAATAACGTTTCATGACTAGATTAACGTGGTATCATTCTTCGACTCGAAATTAATTTATGTAAATGTATACAACAGCACCTTGGCTTTGTCTGTGTTAAACGCTGTAAAAAAAGTGTGGCTTACTTTTTTTCTTACCACAAAGATGAATTTCTGACTACAAAATTCTAATTTTTCAATTTTCAAGATGAACACTTTATGTTTGTTATAGATATAAATTTACATAAATTTACGTCGATAAATACCTCGATGTTGTGTTTATTCAATTTAAAATTTATGTTATACAAATGAAAAACTTGAAACGAGACATATCGATTTTCAACTTTCAACAAATTTAAAAATATTTTAGCGGTAGAGTATGTGATTAATTTATTTGTTGAAATTGAAAATGGCTTTAAAAATCTTGTTCATTTCATCAAAAATAGATTTTTCTTTTGGCCTTAAAATTGCTATTTTTTAACAAAAAATCTTCAGTTAAATGAACTTCGATTTTAATAAATATTTAATTTACCGTCCTGCGGTAAATTTTCTGTGTAAAGCAATTATGAAAAATAGATTTACTTGAACCTCATTTTATGTCAACGTTAGTTAAACTTTTAACTTAATTTAATACTGATCTCTGATTTTTTTATTCAATTAATTATCTTTTGTCAAATTCAACGAAAAATGAAGTTCAAGGAACACTGTAAATGCCGTTTAAAAATGTCATTTAAATAAAATTTCTACAGGCAGTGATCGTATCTTTTTCACTGGTTGGTTTAGAGAATTTTCACCATGACGATGCTTATGGCAGATCCAAATAAAACGCCCATGCTAAGAAAAGCTGCTATCATCAAAGAGGCAACTTCTTTTTCGAATGTTTCGACAACCCTGTAAAATAAATTAACATTTAAATATGTTATCTATTTTTGTACAAACTTTAGTTTAATTATTACATTTAGTTTTTAATTTATTATTTCAAAAAGTATATTTTTTTATTAAAATAAAAAAAAATCATTAAAATGTTTGTTTTTTCAACTTACGTCGGTGCTAACACAAAGCAAATATTGCAAAAGTAACCATTGGTCAGCCCAAAAATTATAGTCAAACAAACATAAATTATATCACTTGTTATATAAACTGGAAAATGATGCCTAGGTTGTGCATTACAAAATATAAAAGCTGGCACACAAAATATCCTCAGAGTTATTAATAGGATCACCAACCATGGTTTATCTTTTGGCTGCAAAAATATAATTTATGAAATTAAGAATACTTTAGTTTTACCAAGCAAATTATTTAGTTTACTTCTCTTTTATTGTTAAAAAAGGATATATTTTTATTATAAAAATAATCATGTATTAAAAACTAGAGCAGTATACTAAATATATTATTTCATTAACTAAGATTCTTTTATTTCATTAATTGTTAACAGATAAATACTATTATGTAAAACTGTACTGACCCATATAAATCTACCACATATAAGTCTACCGAGATAATCAGCTAAACTGAATGTTAAATATGTTACAACAGGTACAAAGTAAACATCTGCAAAAAAGAACTTTAATTAAATCTAAAAAATCGAGTATATTAAAATTTTCTTATAAAGAATTATTTTATACTTTTTTTCAACAAATTATATGGATTATAAACAATTTAAATTTACCATTCCAAGCATGACCTTTTCCTTTATTTTCACTCTCAACAAGCACAGTTAAGGCCGGATAAACCATCATCGTGACGAAGAAAAGCAAAAAACAGGCCAGTCCATAGACCCAGATTTTTTTAAGTATTTTCGTATAAGATACCACATATTCGTTAGAAAAACTAACTTCAGCTTGCACTGAGAAGTCCTTATTAACGAATTTATGTGCTTTGTTCAGCAAATGATATCTGAAGAATACCTAAAAAAGTATAATATATTGGTTAATGCGATTTAAATGAAGGTCTAAAAAATACATTATTAATCCGCTGATAAATGTCACATAATGAGCTTATCATCTCATTATTACACAGATGTTTTTTCAGTTGCGTATCATTAAACAAAATTGTCTTTTTTATGCAGGCTGAGTTTGTTATTTTAGATTCATTGCCTTTTTTATAAAAAATTTACTCACTGCTTTTTCTAACGACATATAGGCAATGAGTGATATGAACAATATAAAATCTCCTATCGAAAAATATAACAGGCCCGAAACCACGGGACTGGCTCCAATCCAGAGAGAGAGAATTTCAGTCAACGCTGTGAACAGACCTCCCAGAGCTTGTCCTGCTGACATCGCTGTTATGTATTTTGGGGAAAAACGTCCGGCGATGCCCATGAGACTGCCCGAAAAAATTGCTCCAGCAGCTAAAATATTTTTAAATTTAAAAGTACAGTCATTTTTATGTAATACCACGCATTTTTTTACTTTCAATTCTAAAAAGGAAACTGATTGAAATTTCTGATCTAATCAGCTTCCGGCATTGGCATTATGAATAACGCTTCTAATTATCTTTATTTTTAATTTAAAAATGTTCTCACGATTAGTTTATTAATTTGAAATCAGCTATTTAAATTACCATTCACAAGTGCTATGGAAACCAGAGTTATGACCAAAAAAGTACTTTGCCCTGAAATTAATATTTTAATAAATATAAAATAAATTTCTGTTTGTTGAAAAATTATTATTATTTTAATGTATTTCTTACACTCGTCGGTGTTGACTTTCACTAAAGTTGTGGTAATGATAAACAGTAATAAAATCAGACCCTGAGAGCCAATCATTCTTGTACTTAAAGATATTCTGAAAAAATTACAGAGAAATTAATTTTTTGTACTTAATACATAGTTAATAGAAATATTTTCTTGAAAAATTTACCTGTGACTTATAAATATATTTACTACCAAGAAGACAGTGTTTGTAACGGAACTGGTCAAACTCACATAAGAAATAAAACTTGCTTGCAAATTATTTCTTTCAACCAGAATTTCTGCATGACTGTAATTGTGCTGGTCACTGTTGTTTGGGTGTATATCACGAAATTTGAACATCCAATACTGCAAAATAATTAAATGAAACGTTTATTGTTAAAATTCACATTTTCATTCTTTTGAGAAAAACGATAAAAAACTGGTAGCAACTTCAGTTTACATTGTATTAACACAAATATATTTCTGTAATGTGTCAGAGTTATATAACAATTCTACAAACAATTAGCACCTCACCATGATATTTGTTTAAACAAATAAACAAAAACTACGATGGACTTAGGTAGGTCCCTTTTGACAACTAACAACTTGATAATTTATTTTGAATGACAACATTTTGTTGAAATCAAAAGAAATAACATTTTCTCATAACTTTTATACAAATATTAATTAAAATAATTAATAATAATAGTTTAGCTTCATAATTTTTAAGTTCTTCAAAATGACGTTATATCAAACTGTAAAATCGTTATTTGCATTCTCTTATTATATTATAAGAGCTGAGATTAAAAATATTCATAAATCATTTTGATATTAAATAAACAAAATGTTTATGATATCGTTTTTGAGAAAGACAAAAATTACTATGTGGACTTACAATAAAATGATAAAAAACCTAGTTTGATATGTCAGCTTGTAAGTTTTCTTTCGAAGATATCAAAAAAGTATTTAACTCGAACACAAAAAATTTGTGACTTGAAAAAAATATCTTAACAAATAATTATTTAAATACTTACATCATCAGCAGTGATAAAAAAACACCATGATATCAGAGTGTTGATTCCTAACAAATAAAAGGCCCAATATGCCAGGTTGTAACTGCAAAAATTGGTTAAATTTTTTCTTTATAAAATATATAATACAAATTAAAAATTAAAAAAAATATTTAATTTTCCACCTGTCTGTTGGAATTAAAGTCTTAATAAAAGGTTCATCATCTGGCACAACCGTTCTCGGATCTTCATTCTCGGTCTCAATTTCATCCTCTAGCTCACTCTCTGTCACTTCTTGAAGAAGAGGTTGACGGTTTACGGAATAAGCCATCTTGGATGGACTGCAAATTTTATAAACAATAAATTTACAGAGCTGATAAATTTTAGTTTTCATTAGCACTTGCTTGTAAAGGCTTCGATAAATGTTAACACCCCGACAGTGCATGCTTATAACAAAAATTTAAAAATTGTTCAACTAAATTTTGTCATCGTAATGCTCTGGAATATTAAAATCGATAATAATGCTTATTTTGTTTACCATACATTTTAATTTCAGATAATCTACATTTGTTGTAGTAATTGTTACTGTTAAACGAATTCAAATTGTGTTTACTGAAATCAATAAATTCATTTATCAAGTATTGATTAGTTAAAAAATAATGAAATTAAACAACTTTTACTTTTGATTTTGAAAATTATTTATTTTACTATAAAAAAGTATTGAATATTACTAAAAAAGAAAGTAATTTTTATTTTTTTATAAAAATTAAAATGACAAAATTATTATTGAAACGATATTGGGAATTGACATACAATTAAAATCGTCTCCTCGAGCAAACAGATTTTTGTCGTTAACTTTTCCTCTGGAAGTTGATTTCGTTGCAAAACGTAGCATCACAGACAATTACATTAGGGTCATGACAGTGGTACAAAGAAATGGAGCATTTTAAATAAACAATAGCAAAATTCCGAACTTCGCACCAATCTTTGACACATTCACTGTTGTTAACCTCGCAATTGTCAACTGAGAAACTTCAACACAAAGCAGCAGAATTCCCCACCACAGAATCCTGTGACGTCACATCTAGTAACGTATCAAAATCGAAAACCCAAACCTAAAAAGAAAAAAAAATTACCAAATAACCAACAAAACAAAATTTCTCAAACAAAAAACTTGTATAAAAAAATCCCCATAAATTTCAGTTAACCTAAAAATTCAAAATTTATTTAAATTGTTTTGATTAAAATTTTTATTTATATTTTAAAAACGATTAGACAGTTATTTTAAAATTAACTGCTTTTTATTTTTTGAATTTCGGAACACATTTGAAATGTGGAGTGGCGCTGCAGTCGTGGCAGAAAATATGAAAGCTGCTTGACACTGCCTCGTTTTTCTTGTGCTTGAAAACGTGGGACGAGAAAAAAGTTTGTCTAATTTTTTATTTTTTGTGCTCGGCGTTAATTAAATCAGACCGAAAAAATGGTGCTGTCCTGTCGTTTTTACATGCAAAAGTATCCGGAGATCGACGATGTCGTTATGGTCACGGTACGAAGCATCGCCGAGATGGGTGCGTATGTTAACCTCTTGGAGTACAACAATATCGAGGGAATGATACTTTTGTCGGAATTGTCCAGGAGACGTATACGTTCCATCAACAAGCTCATCAGGGTGGGCAAAACCGAGCCTGTTGTGGTGATTCGTGTCGACCAGGACAAAGGTTTAAACAAAATTTAATTAAACTTTTTTTTCAAACTTAATATGTATATAATATAAAAAAAATTATTCATAAGTAATTTTTTGAACATTTATCGATTTTATTTTAAACAAATTTATATTGAACAATTTTTAATTAAATTGTTTCATTATGTAAGGTATTAATTGAGATGAAAGTTTTAATGAGGATTAACGGTTAATTAAATTTAAAAAAAATTGTGTCAAGAATTATTTATTTTTTGACAAATAAAGTTATTTTTTTTAAGAAAATCTGGAGAGTTAATTATTTTTTTAAAGAATAAAGTTAATTTTTGCAAAAAAAAAAAAAAAAATTGTAATAAGAATTGTAATTTGAATTTTTTACAGGCTATATTGATTTAAGCAAACGTAGAGTTTCTGCGGAAGATGTTGAAAAATGTACAGAAAGATTTGCCAAAGCCAAGGCAGTGAACTCAATTTTGAGGCACGTTGCGGAACTGTTGCACTACGAAAATGACGAGCAGTTAGAGGAATTGTACCAAAAAACTGCTTGGCACTTTGAGGAGAAGTATAAAAAACAAAAGGCGTCTGCTTATGATTTTTTCAAACAAGCAGTTCTGTAAGTTCAAATCAAATTTAGTTTTATAATTAAATGTGAATATATTTATTTGAAAAGATAACAAAAAAATAAATTTAAAAAGTAAAAAAATAATTTAAAAAAATGGTTGTGGGTGTGTGTGTGTTTTTTTGCAGTGATCCATCAATTTTGGAAGAGTGCAATCTCGACGAAGAAACAAAACAAGTGCTTCTGAGTAATATCAAGGGAAAGTTAACTTCTCAGCCTGTTAAAATTCGAGCGGATGTTGAGGTCGCCTGCTACGGTTACGAGGGCATCGACGCGGTAAAAGAAGCTTTGAAAGCTGGTTTAGCAATTTCCAAAGAAGATCTTCCAATTAAAATTAACTTAATAGCTCCGCCTTTATATGGTAATTAATTTAAAATTTGTTTTAAAAATAACTTAAATGTTTATTCAAAAACAAATTTACATTTTATGGAATCTAAAATAAATATTTTCTTTTAGTTATAACAACGACTACTCCGGAAAAAGCTGACGGTTTAAAAGCTTTGAATGACGCCTGCGAAATTATTAAAGACAAAATTGCTTCTCTGGGAGGAGTTTTTAATATTCAAATGGCGGTAAGTCACATATTTTTTTTAAATTTTAATTTTTTAAGAATAAAAAATTAGCTTAAGTAAACTTAAATAAGCAATTCTACTTCTAAATTTCAGAAACTATTTTATTTTTATTTTTTTTTTAAAGATCAAAAAATAAACTTTTTTAAGTTAAAAAAATAGTTTTTTCTACATGTAACATTAAAAAACTATGGTTTTTTTTTAAATTTTTAGCCTAAAGTTGTGACCGCAACTGATGAAGCAGAATTGTTACGACAAATGGAACGAGCCGAGCAAGAAAACGCTGAAGTCGACGGCGACGACGACTCGGACGACATGGAAACCATGGGCAAGTGTACTAACGGCGAGGGCAACTTGAGCACAAAACACGCAGATGAAGTGAGTTCGGGAGACGAAGACTGAACCGAAAAAACAAAACTTTTTTCAAAATAGAAAAAAAATCCATCAAGTTTCACTGATTTTATCGGGAAAAACCAGAGAAAATCAGCCAAATTTTTATTGTAAAAAATAAAAATTTTATAATTGTAAATAAACCATTTTGAGAGAACCACTTTTTATTAATTTGTCTCGATTTTTGTTATCTTTTCAGTGTGTAAAACTCAAATTTCACTCTGGACGTGTGTCCAGGTGCGCTGACTGGGACAGACAGCTAGCCATAACCGGGTTAAATGATAAGGCAGTAGAAAACCCGCTGCAGTGTTTGCAAAAATTGTCGGCAATTCTTAAAATTAATTTCACAGAGAGTCAGATCGAACAAGTGGTCCCACTTCCGGAGGTTAAATTTAATGTCAGGGTACTGATAGTCAATTTTTTTAAAAAAATCTACGCAAAGAGTTGGCTGAAAGCAGCGAAAAATCTTACCATCATTATTTCCGCTATCTATCCGGGTTCTGGAAGATCAAGAATTTTCATAAACGAACGGTCTTCTGCTGCTGAACGTTGGTGCCTCAAATTAGCTAAAGAATTCGCGAGGCAAAATGATTACAGAGTTTGGTGGATGGGGTCGAGCCAGGTGTTTTTGAAAAAACACAAAGA
>JABFPM010005000.1:0-11849 GCA_022817325.1 Idris sp. 1 HC-2018 | reverse complement strand
TTTGATAAATAGAATTAAATTATAAAAAATTCCACTTCATTTATTATAATAATCAAATAATTAATTTGCCGTCATTAATTATTGTATTTTTGATTTTCTTGTAAAAATTTCGTAATATTAAAAGTTACTTATTGTTTAAGTTAATATCAGCTGCAAAAAAATGTTAAATTCAAAATTATAATAAAAATATAGAAAACTTTGTTGGTTATAAGTTAGATAAAAACATTTTGTCAACGTATCTCGCAGACGAATTTTCCTAATATTTAAATATCGATTTCGTTATATATGCATTTGAAAGGTTAATTGAGAGTTTGAATGTATTATTATACTGAACAGGAAAATAATATGCCAATACAAATCACTATACAAAAAGTTGTCTTTTATTTTTTATTTGATCAAAGAAAAATACAGTACATTTTAGAGTTAAAAAATATATTTTGATATACAAAAGTATTTGAGACAAATGATGCGGATCTCACAGTGTTTTTATTTATTTACAAAAAAAAGATTTTTTGTTTTACAATTTGTTAGCTGGCTGTCGTCGATGATGACAACGCCGTAAAATGATGTTTATTTTGTTGTTACTTCAGTTTTTCATGTTCAGGCAACATCAATTCAAACTGTGATTTAAAATTTAGATGTTTTCTTTTATATTTTATACATGTAAATTAAAAAAAAATAACGTCGATATATTTACACAAATTAATTTTTTTGCGAGCTATATGTCAGTTAGATGCCTTTTATAAAAACATTAAGTCCAGATCATAGAAAATGTCACGTGTCATTTTAAGTCATTTTTACAATTTTATCTCGAATAAGTACTACGTCGTTTGCAATTAGCTTTTGTCAAGGATAAAAGTTAGTTGGCACTGCAGTTGGCATTCAGCGAAAATGAAATCTGCATGGCTCGTGGGATAAAGAAGGTCTTGAATTGCGTCGTCATAGAGTGCAAATGTTACGTGTGTGACGCACGGGTGTCGACAATCACACTTTACCATATTAAAATCATAACTAGACAATAGATTGACTTTTCCTGCAACTCTTTTCAAAAGAGATTATTTTTTATCTTAAATTGTGATGCACATCTAGGTAAAACATTTTTATATTAGCAATATTATTTCCATTTCGAACTGAAACCAGTGTTTAATCTTAACAGTCGAAATAATGATAATATATTTATTTTTGACATTTTCGAATAGTTGGAAAATAATGTTGTATTTAAATGTTATTCATTTTAAAGAGAGTATGAATCAATATGAATGTGAGAACAACCAATCGTAACATGTAAATGTAAGTGCAATCACATGATCATTTTGCGTATAAATATCATAAAAAAATAAACTTATCATGCATCTTATTAAACAAATATATTCTGTACAATATTATTTAGTGATATTTTACGTTATAAAATAGTTATCGAATTTATGTCAACATTATATCTCACTTTTTTATTGCTATCTCATCAAATAACACTGTTGATATGAAAGTGGGAGAATATTTCAAAATGAATAGTTTAAGTTACATAAATATTATATTACTTATTATCAACGAATATTTCATTAAATAATCATTTAAAATTTATAATAAAATCGTAGTCCGATAATTTTTTAGTATCAGAATTTGTACTGGAAACGTGCCGTATTGAATAAATTTGATCGAAATTGTAACAATCAAATAAATACAGATGAGGTACAGTTCGAATTGCAATCAAATGAAAAAAAATTCTTAACTTCGATAAATAGTCCTAATAATTCAATTCGCAACATTAATAAAACTTAAATTACTGTAAAATTACCTTTTAAGTAATCATTTTATTGTTTTCGTCATTGAAAAGTATTATTTTTGTTATAGATTTAATACAAATACAAGATAAAAACAAAAACTAGTTATTAATTTTAAAATAAACAATTTATCAGTAATAACTTCTGCATTACACGGAGAATTGTCGCAAGAACTGGCTCCTTTGTCACTAAGAACTGACAAGAAAGGTGTTAGAACTTATTTACGCCGATCAGTTCATAAAATTTGGAGACTCAAAAAGCGTATATTATAGAGCAATAAAATAAATTTTTTAGATTCTCTCGGCTAGAACATGACAAGGGCCTGAATTTTTTTTTAAATGTTTTTAATAAAAAATAAAGATATGTACAAATTTTACTAAATTTCAGACAAATAAATTGTCAGAATATAGCAATTTCATTAAAATAAATTTATTAAAATTACTTCTTATTTTCAATTTAATTAAATCTCCTTTTTGAAGTCATTTTTACAATTTTAGAATTGTATTATATTAATATAGTAGATGAACATTTTTACATAACAAGGACTAAATATTTTTATAAAAAACATGAAGTAAATCGTTGCTGCGAATAAATAAAAAATAAAATCATTTATTTTTTTGTTTGTAAGCTCATTATGTCTTATGTATGCAATATATAACATTAACATAAAAATATGCATATTGATACATTGAACTTGTAATGTATTTAAGTGATGCCGAAGTCAAACTAGCTTTGTCTCACTCTTTCACTTCTTGATTTTCTTCTGTTTATCTTTTTTGCTCTTTAATGGCTTTGACATCACCTTAAAATAAATTATTAGGCAATATAAAATAAGGTATGTAAGTTACAAAAAAGTTAAAAATTGTAAAACATATAACAATTAATTTATATCAAGAATTCAATCTATACATGTAACTTAAATAAAGGCGATTTATTTAGATAGAAAATAAAAAGGTAATATAAATTAATGATATAAATTTTATAAATTTTATTTAATGAAATTGTTATATTCTGACAATTTATTTGGCTTGAATTTAGTAAAATTTTATCTTTCTTATTTTACATATTTTTATTTATCATTAAGAAAAAAATAGTGACATTTAAAAAAAAAATTCAGGCCCTTGTCATGTTCTAGCCGGGAGCCCCCCAAAAATGTGTTTTCTTGCTCTATAATATATCCTCTTTGAGTCTCCAAAATGTTGAACTGATCGACGTAAATAAGTTCTGACACCTTTCTTGTGAGTCCCTAACTATGAAAAATTTGATAACTTGAGAACTCAGTCCCTTGCCACACAATATTCACTCCTTCGCCATGCAGTACTGAGTTCTCTGTGGCATGGGAGTGAGTTCTTATTTTACCAAATTTTGCTTAGCTTAGGACTCAGTCCTTAGTGACAAAGGAGCCACCTTTTTCGACAATTATACAATATAATTAAAACGTTTATTTTTTGAAGGGATCTAAGTTACAAATATTTGATTTTTGACTTAAATACATTTTGACATCTCTGAAAGAAAACTCACAAATTGCCATAAGAAAATAATTTATTTTGAGCTTATTAATGTGTATCAAACTTGGGGTTTTTATAATTTTATTGTTAAAATTGTTTAAGCTATATTTTTATAAATAGAGATCAAGTTTAGCGCAAAATTTGTGTGTAACCAATAATAAAATCGAAAAATGATCTGTCCTTTCCTATTAGAAAGAAATAACAAATAAACAGCGATGCCTATTGGCACGCTGATCAGCTGTTCATATCAACGTCGCCATGACACCTTCGGGAATCGGTTAAGTTTAAAAAATTGAAATTTTGTGCCGAAATTGATTTAAATATATTAAAATATGGACTAAACAACTTTAGAAAAAACAAATTGTATTATTACATTTAAATAAGTATTAAAATAAGAATTATGAATTTTTTTTATATATTCTCAAAATAACAGAAAAATCAGTAATTTAAAAAAAATTCCATTGTAAACGTTATTAAAAAGATAAGGCTTAGGAGCAATTTTTTTGCTTTTCTTATGTCTCAAACAAGCTGGAAAATTATTTTTATTAGCTTACTAGATCGACACTTCAAAATGTTCCCTTGTTAATATCTAAAAATCATTATCATTTGAATTTTATTTTTGTTAATGAGTTAAAAACTTTTCAAGAAAGATTTATTTGATAAAAATCGTAAAAATTTGTCTTGGGTCCCTTTTAACAATAAAAGTTTTAATTATATACAGATAAATATCATTATACTATTACTTTTGAATTAAAATATTTACTACTTCTTATTCATAGATAATACATTAAAAAAATCCTTTTTGATTTATTTTGCAATAAAGAAGTTGTCACTAGGACATTTTTCGTGAAACGTGGCTTGAATAGAACACAGCTACGGATGCAGTTATCTACATGTTTTAATTACATTAATTGAATTAGTTATAAAATTGTGAAAATTTAAAAGAAGAAGCTGGTTTCTCGGTAAAAATTGACAAATATTTTAATAATGGCAATTTTTCGCCATTTCCACGTGGGTAAAGTATATTTTTACTAAGTAATTTAAAATCTAAGTCATCAAATTTTGTCTTATCTATAATGATTCGTTTTCGTATAATCTTTTATGACAGTATCTAATTTGAAGTAAAGGTTTGTTTCAATTTTGTTTCTCACATTCTTCATTACACATAAATTTTAACTTATTAATACATTACAAATGAAAGTACACTTCAGTGAAGGTTAATAGCAATTTTATTTTAGGTCATATAACTATTTTTTTATTTTATTACGCAAGTATAATTTTTGAGTTCCATTCATACCCAATATCTTTTGTACAAAATAAAAGAGATGTAATAAATAAAACTGCGAAAAATTCATCGTTTCTGTTACTGTGAGGATCATAAACCTCCACTATCCTTGAATCAAAACATAAATTAGTTTGAAAAAGTCAAGTTCTGTTAGCTACGTTTTTGGTTGACAAAGATAAAAAGCTTTAATTGTAAGTTATCAAAATAATCGTAAAAAAATGAAATTGTACAAAAAAGTTTTTTTTTTCCAGATTGTAATGTTGAACTTCTAAAAGATATGTAAATTATTAAATATAAAAATAATTAAATCTTTCTTTCTCTTTTACTTTTGACAACTTATCGTGTACACACACACAAAATTGTTTAAAAATTGATAGAAGAACAAAAAGCTGGCATAATATCATCTAACGCAAATTGGAGGAAGCAAAAAAAGGCTAAAAAAATATATGAAAGAGGATTTTCTGTCGACTTTGCCGAGCAAAGAATGAAACTGGTCAATGACCATCAAAGAGTCAGTATGTATATGACACATTATCCTACGCATATGCAATGCAACACAGTTTGAGTTCAAAGCTACGCCTGGCATCAACTTCCATAATACCATTCTCAGTGGTTCCTACTGTCATTCGCAAGCCGTTTTATACTCATGTATAACAAGAGAATTTATTTCCTCCTAACTTTTTACTTTTATATATATAATACACTTATAACAAGTAAAGCTCTGCTTTACAATATAAGCATAATTTTTTCTACAAGTTTTTATACTATTTATTGAAGTTTACATTACTCTACACAATTAAAACATTATTACAGTCACAACACTTAATAACAATTTTTAGAGTTGTTAACAAGACATAGAAATGAAGACTTAATTTGCATTGAAAAAGTTCTTTAACCTTACTGTTTACGGGAAAAGAATACATTGTAAAGAAATTAAATAATTATTGTGACAATGAAATAATTAGTATGAAAAACTCTTGACTAATATAAAAAGAACTATTAGTTAGATGGTTAAACATAATGTGACATTGAATTACGATAGGAAAAAAAATAATTGAAAAGAATTGCGAGTCATCATTGAAATTTGGAAAATTGTAATAAAATACGGAAGAGAAGCATGTATCGGTGTCCAATGCTACGGCTGGGTTTCTTCATGGATCTCCCGAAAGAGCAAATGCTTGTAATACATTCTCCGGGCACATTGCCAACCTTAGCGGATCTGCACTCAGTTCGTATCCCCCAAGAAACATTGACTTGCATTACAAAAGTCGATCTAAATGTAGGTCGATGACGGTCTCCCACACTTTAAATACAGCACGCATATCTGCAAAGGTTTTATTTTTTTAAACTACCATTCCTTTTTATTTTCTAACCAGACGTGAAATCGTTTTAATAAAAATGTTTTAGCACAGTTGGTAGTATCATAAATAAAACTAAAATAAAACAAATTTTCAATTGAAAAATTAATACAAGATTGTTTATAAAATTAATAAATTTCAAAGTTTAATTCTATTAACACTCAAAAATTATTTCTTGAAAGAATTTAAATTATGATTACATGAGTAATTTTTTAAAATATTTTGTTTTTGAAAAAACTACAATTATGATTAGATGATTACTTTTGTTATAAAATGTTCCTATAATATTTTTGCTAATTGATGTAGAAACGTTCAATTGAAAACTGCAAATTAATAGTGAAAATGATTTTCAAATTCATAAGAAAAAATTGATTATAAAAAAGAAAAATTAGAAAACATATTTCATGCATAGTTCTGAGAGGGTCGAGTAGATGCAAAGATGTAAAAAGTTATAACTCCCTTCGTCAAAGGTTCAAGTCTTCTTTGATCTTGCAATTTGTACGTCTTTCTTTGCAACTTTTACGATTTTATGCTCACCTACATTCACTTGTATACTATTGCAAGAAATAAAAGGTACGAAAACATCGGATATTTTATACTTTGTCTCATATAGTATGTCTTTTATAATCAGTGTATATTAATATAATTTATACAAAATTTCAATTATTATATCACAGACACAGCAAAATTGTGGGTTCATTTTTCAATTGAATGTGAAGTTACTTGTTGTATAATTAAATGTCTTCCACACTGCTGGTAAAAATGCTCAAATATCTACTTCGAGGTCATTTTTCAACATATTTCTAAGTATCTTTTGCAAATAAAATTAGAATTACTTGGAAATTTGACAGCTTTCAGTTGGGATGTTTTTTTCGGAAAATAAAATATAAATAAAGCATTTTGCACTCGCCCCCCTGCTCCTCTACTCACGATCATATTTAGCTATTTTTTAGTCCTCTGCAAATTGAAGATTCGATTGATATGTTACAATTATTTATGATATGCTCTTTTAGTTGTATTTTCGGCATTTTTCCAAAAACCTGCAATTTTCAAAATGACATAACTTTCGCAAAAATTGAGTAGAATTTTTTTGTTTACATTAAATATAAATAGATGAGTCTCGAGGCACCGCAGAGTAAATGTGAGCAAATGAGAGTAAACGAATATATGTTGAAAAATTATCTTGAAGTAGATGTCAGAGAACTTTCTCCGAGCTTTGCACCGTTAAAGTTTTCAATAAATATTTCACAGTTTAATTAAATATACATACCTCTTGGTTTTAATTATTTTATAAGTTACCCAGAGGTAAAAAAGAAATACAAATTAATTGTAACTCTGATATTCATCAACGATCAAATGCTAAGCACGAAATCGAGTGAGACAATTCACGTGCCCTTAAATGTATTCATTTTTATCAATCAAATGAAGGGCATTTGAAACAACGACACTTCATTCCTCGTTTGGATTACTGAACTTAAGCACGTGCCAATGATACGTGTGCTTACCCTTCTTCAAAAGTATATTTATAATACAATGCAAATGTTTGTTATTTCTTTATTTGTACACAATAGAATGAAACATGCGTAATAATTGTAATCAAAAATCAAATATAATTTTTAAATTTCAATAAAAGTGTCATTAGTTTTCAACTTGAAAGCAAATTATTCAAATTTCATGCTACCAGAAAATGTGATGTAAAAAAATAGTATTTCTGCTTAAATGAAGCATTTTCAAAATAATTAAACCTATAATTCTATGATTTTATAATTGACATATTTTGTTTCTTTTTCAGGTAAATATTTCATACGAGACATCTGCGAAAGTAGTAAGTTTTTTTGACCAAAAATAATTTCATTTTTCAAAATTGTCCACCAGAAATGATGTATCGTTTTTATTGAAACATTTTAATAAATGTCAACGGAATTTTTCTATACATTTTATTTGTTATGAATTTTAATAAACGAATGCAGAGTAACTTTTTCCAATAACAAAATTCATTTATATATAACGTATACAATAACGTAATTTGTCTTTTCGAAAACGTAGAATACGTGATCGATCTAGCAAATAGGGGTGTGTATTTAAATTTCAAGCCACATTGGTTACATTCACTAGGATCTTTGCTGGTATACGTGTCCACAAGGATATATAATTCAGAGCTTAATAGAAAAGTCTTGTTACACACATATTCCAAATTAAAAGTTTTATTAAATTCATGTTCGTAGTTGTTCAAGTGTACACTGAAATAGTTGAAAACATCTGCTTCACAATCCAGTTTTTTGTCAAATGCAGTACAATTAAACAAACAAATAGTAAAACATTTTTTTATTAGGTATGTCAATATTTTTTTTAGTTTTAATCTAACTTTCGAGCTTTGGTATTTTTGTGTACACTGAAGTACAGAAAAAAAACCTCACATATGTAGAAACCCGCAAACAGCGTCCAAATTTACACATAAATATGAAAATTCATTCAATATAAGTATTTATGTATTATAATACTAACTTGACTCGTTTAACAAACACTCATTGCTCATCAGCTGATGTTCACGACGAATGATATTTAAAGTATAAAATTTATTAGCATATTGAATTATGCATTTATCAATGTCAGTCATATTTTTCTTTATGTTTGGAATCTGCGAATTTTGCATAATTTCTATTACTTTTGTGTATATTTCAGCGTTTCGTTTATCACGATAACGTCTCAAATATCCACATTACAATAATTATGTCGAAGTAAGTAAGACGTAAAATGTATTTTTGATAAAAGTAAAATATTCTTTAAATGATATTAATGAAATTTCTACTATTTATTAGACACTGATTGAAAATTAGATCAAATCTTAAGGATACTTATTTTAGTTTTAGAGAAACCAAAAATTAAGTAAAAGTTTGCAAAAATGTTGTATATATCTTGATAACATTGCAAAAACAAGTGTCTCAAATTGAGACACTTGCATTTGAAGTGAAAGTTATGTAATTTGTTCATAATTTTTTATTAAGTACCTAGGCAGAAATTGCCAAATATTAGTTGCAATTAAAAATTATGCCAGTCTTGGCAGCTCATGTTGTTATCAAAGATTGAGCTTTGAATGTCGACTTGATTATGTAACCTATGTCAAGCCAATGTCGTTAGACGTTGTTGATAGACAACATTAATCCAATGTCGAGCCAATGTTGTCGGACAGTATCAAAATCAAGCATCGTTTGTATATCTTGAAACCACATTGAACCAACGCTGGCTGTCAATATCGTAGATTGAAGTTAGGTCTACGTTTAATTGATCATGTTGCCATTTTTGTTGACTTATTGAAATAATATTACATTTTTTAATTTTCAGTCTTTAAGCGAAACTGCAAAAATGTTTAATGTTTTTATTAACGAACACCAGAGTATTTTAAAACTTATAACGTGGTAAGATGATAATAAAATAAACATATTTAGATTCATCAGTCGATCATTTTATTATAAACTTTCTGTAATTACATTTTTGCAATGTAGTCTCAAACTTGTTAACATAAGAATATTAACATATTTATCGTTCTAAATTAAGTTAAAATGCACTTATAGTCACTTTAGTTTTATTTTGTTTTTTTAATTTTTAATACAAATTACTACATAAATAGTCGTCAGAAGAATAAATAGAAAACTACACAAAAGAATTGATTACAGCATTATAGTAAACGCAAACTTGTCTTAACATTATAAATGTAATACTTGTACAACTATATGCTTCCCAGTTTTGTCAACATATATTTTTTTATATTTTTCGAAAAATAAGAATGCTCTTTTTGTGAAGGTTGTTTTAAAAATATATTTTATATTTATTTCAATTTGCAATAATTAAGAGTTTCTTTTAGATACAACCGTTGGCAAAGACATGGCCAACTCTTGGCCCAGAGAATATATATGTTTTGAAATAAATAAAACTTTTTACTGATGCGCAAATGTCAAGCTGTGTACACTCAATGCAAAAAAAATAATTAAAAACTTATTGTTGTATTACGGTTAGACTTTACCTAGTACACGATTAGCCCCATTCTGGCCCACGCTTAGCATAATCTTGACTGATTTTCAAAATTCCAAACCTAAGATTTTTATTATTGAATAAATTATTTTAAACAAAAACTTATATTGGGAGAAAACTGGTATTATGGATCGCCTAAGTTTATTTGTTAACATTTTAAATAACATGCAATTTTTGTTTATTTCTTTAAGTTTATTGGTTAATTTGATTATTTCTACGTAAAATTCGGTTAATATATTTATCTAAAAAATTAATTATTTAATTGAAAATGTTGTTTGAAAAAAAGTGCAAAAAGCCCATAATACCCGACAGTTTCAAGACGTTAGTGTCCCATAATAGCCAACAGTGAGTTTTTAGAAATACAATGTTTATTTGATTCGATATTAAAATAAATAAGTTTAAAATATATATATCGTATATTAAAATAGACAAAGTGTCAGAAAAACATTAAAATTAGTTGCATGTCGCAAAAAAACATATATATTTTGATCATAATTGGTGATACAAATATTATAATCTACATAGGTCAAAATTAAAACCTCTTATTACTTTAACATAAATATACTTACAAAAGTGATTAATGATTTAAATAACAAGATTTTGCTTGCAGATTCATTTAAAATCTTCATTTTTTTTTTAATTTCATTAATTATTAATAATTAGGGTGGCCCATAATACACGCTGTCCTATAATACCCGTTTCTCCCCTGTTTGATGCAAAAGAACTGATCCATGAAAAACTGCAATCTTGAATTTTTTCATTCTTTTTGGTTGAAAAGTTGTATATTTATTTTCAAAACTACTAAATATCCTGTAAATATTTAAAAATGTATATTACATAGAAAATCTCGATAGAAAATTATATACTTTTTACATACAAATTCTGATTTACTTTTATTATACTTTTAAATTATAAGTATCATTAAATAAAAATAAAATCATTTGCAAATTTTAAGATAAAAATACTTAAATAAAATTATACATTCTTGATGAGAGATTTCAATATTTTGCCGACATTTTATATCAAAGAGAATTGATAGCTGTCTTGTTCTTTCAAAAACAAGACTGGGTAGCGAAACAAGCGAGCAACTGATGATGTTTCATTCAATTATCCTCACAGTGTGTAATGCTGTTACATTTAATCTAATAAAAATTGCTCTTGTGCATAATCTTTGTTCTTAGCTTTCAAATTTATAGTAGAAATTCTCGTAAAACAAACACGAAATTTGAAATTAGAAAACTTGTAATTTCATTAAATAAGAAATATGTTTAACCTATTAAACCTGTAAATGAAATGCAAATATTATTTAGCTATTATAAATTAAAATATTTTCAAGAATGATGAAAAATAAATCTTGTACAATTTTTTTCTTTATTTAAAAATTTACAATTATATATTTTTTTTTGATTAAGTACAAATTCTAACATATAAAATGTTTTTATAAAAATGAGCGTTGATTTTATTTTCAAATAAAATCATTTATTTTGTGTTTTCCAATCGTAAAAAAATCAAACTTATTTATTAATTTGTATAATTTATTAGCTAGAATATTTTTGTATCGGAATTATATTGGTACAATCAGGTGAAACGGTTTCGTACAATCAATATTTGTTGTACGGTCAAAAATGTCTTATTTATTCTTGTATTTAAAAAATAATTCAAAATAAAACACGTATAGATAAACATGTTCTTTTTGCAAAATAAACAGTATTAATTAGATTAAAATACATTTTTCTTTCTTGATTTTTAAATTAATGTTCTTTTTTAAAATAGCATTTAAATATAACAAAATAACCACAGTTTGCAATTCAATATGCTTCCTATTTTATAACTTAATTTCGCACCACAAATTCAATCACTTAAAAATCAAGAAAGAAAAATGTATTTT
>JABFPM010004999.1:0-11849 GCA_022817325.1 Idris sp. 1 HC-2018 | reverse complement strand
AAGTAATTGAGAGTGATTTTGTTAGTCTAATTAAAGCAGTTCATATTTTAGTTGATAATTAATGTTTGTAGAGATTTTTTGAATAAAAAGAACGTTCTAATTTTTGTTAACAAAAAAAGTTCATTTAAATAATAACATTTGTTTGCTTTCATATAAAATTAACTTTTCGCTTTCATATATTAATGTTATAGTTATGATTTTAGCTCGCGAAACAATTTACGCAAAGTTTCATTAATGTTTGAAAATAGTTACGTGATATTTGATAATGCCAGACTTGTTTTATTATTTTAGACAATATTACACAAATATTGTCACGTTAAATTATGATTATCATACATTTTAATTTGTGCATTTCTACACTGATGTAATATCAGCAATTTTTATCTACAAAATATTATTGTATGAGCTTTCCCAGTAATTAATAAAAATCAAATAATTAGAAAACATAAATATCAAATATTTGCTTGTACAATCATTTACATTACCATGACTCATTTTACATATTGCAAATATGTGTAAATAGGATTATTGTTTATTGGCCATATTAACTTCTCTCAGGTTATAATTTACGATCAGTTCTGATCGATTGGAGAATGAATGAACGATGACGATGGAGCTGTGATGAATATTTATAAATTATATATTGATTGAATTAGATGAAGCATGAGAAAGTCCTAAAATTAATATTGACACCAACTTTAATAATGAGTTTATGCATTTGCAACACAATTTTGTTTATCTTACTACATTCAAAGAAATAGATATGCCGATATCTAGATATAGACATTTTACAAAGGAAGTTTTTGGTTGTAAAAGAAAGGTTAACATTGCAAAATCAATGTAGCATATAAATTACACAACTCTCTGCAGTTGAAAAATTAAAAAGTAACTCTTATCGTATTAAAAAGTAAAAGAGTATCTTCAGCAAAACTGAGTCAAGTCTAATAACCAAAGCAAAAGCATCAAAAGGTTATCGTTCTAATTGCTTGTTTAATATATCATACTGTTGTTTTATTAATCCATGCTGAAAACTTGTACAAAAGCATATGATTTATTGCTGCTCAAACTTTCCCTCGAAGTTGAACTCAACGCGAAGAAGTTCGATAACAAGCTTTTGATACATTTTCACTTTAAATTTAATACTATCTTTTAACCGTAAATGAAATCTGCAACTTTTTCAAGATACTTTTTGATGCTTGTGGGTAGATATAGCTATCCAATACATCGGTTCACTGTCAGCCAGCTTTTTTCCTCTATTAGCAACTAATTGTTGGTACTGTAAATAATGAGAACCGTTATCAAGAGTTGAACTGGAGTTACTATTTTTTGTTAGGAAGATCAATTCAACAAAAAGTCTTTTTCTATATATTAAATCATGGAATTCTTTAGTTCCTTTCTTACTGGGAAAATAACGAAGGAAAGAATCATTTTTGTATAAATGAATATGTATTATGTTTATTAATTTGTTTAGAGATTGTAATGTTTCATACAAATGGATTGCGCTAATACAGAGAAGATTCAGATTTTTTACAATGGAAAATAATAAACTAAAAATAACAAAATAATAAACATAATCAGATAAAGATGGTGACTAATTTTCGATTTTTAAAACAAGTAAGTGATCGGGTTGCAGATTTTGCCGCGTTTGAAGAGACTGGCTTGGAGAAAATTTAAAATTTTTCTAATCGACGCAAAAGAGTGTACATGTGTATACAAATTACTGAAACACACAGAAAGTCAAAGCATAACCTATATACGACTCTTATCTTTGTAAAATGAGTGTGAATATCGATTTTATCGCACAACTATACACACCTTTTTGTCGTTTTGTGCGTTGGTACAAAGCATTTCAATAAATTCATAAAGGCAGTGTGGATTTTGTAAGTAGATAATTTTCCTTTATGAATTCATTCACTCTGCACACGAAAAACAACATGTACGAAAGCTTAAGCAAAATATGCTGTTATTGGCTCTCAGTGGAAGTATTTTTTATCACGACTTGCCGTTGTTTAATTAGAAATAACAGAAATTTATTTATCTTGCAGTCTGTACTGTTTTATATTTTTATGTAGATAAAAATCTGATAAACATTTTTCAATTATTTAATTGATAATGAAAAGAACATTGTTTTTGTAAATGATTTATGAAAATAATCTTCTTTGTGTTTCACACGTTCAAGTTTATCAAACACGTTTCGAAAATGTAATTTTGTCGAATTGGTTTACAACAATGTAATCCAACAGAATAACCCAGCAGAAAATTCGATATTAGGGAGAGTTTTATTTCATTTACCCGATTTTGCGTGATGTGCGTACGCGATTACAAACCGACGAATGTGTCAAAAGTCGTGCTGATAATGATCACTAGCAATTCGTTAACTTCAATTGTCACCGTTGAAACAATTAATTATCGTGTCTTCATCAATGCATTATTGTTTCAGCACACTTTTGTTGTTTTTCACCTCTGGTCATTAATTTTAATAATCGTTTTTAATTCCTCTCTCTGTCTCTTTTTTTTCGGTTGCAAAATGCACTTCTCTTAACAATTCACTTTTATCTTCAATAAAGCTGCAAAATATCTTGCTCAACCATTTCAATAATTGAAATATTATTAATATTATGAAATGAAAATCCCCTGGCCATTAAAATGAATTAATTACACAAAGAGAATATTTGAAATGCGAAAGTTCAAAGTGGTTTCCAAGAGACTTTTCTTGGGATTATGTGCATCTCAATTTATGTATTGAAGTGTTTTCGTATAAATGCGTAATTTATAATATCTCTCTCTGGCATTAATGAACTGAAATTATTTCTTTTTTCACAAAATTGCACGTTCTAATAAAGCGTCAAAACTTGTTTTGTCCTCTGTAGCATAATTGGCATTTTTGCAAAAGATGTCCGGTGTTTTGTTAGCAAATTTTTGTCTACCTCGAAAGTAATTGTCTACCTTCAAAAGTTGTCTACTTTGACCTGTTGACCCCTGCTGAGGTCCGCTGTTGACGGAGTTCTCCTTCCCAAACAATTAAAAGTAAGATGGAAATATTAATAAAAAAAAAGAGCGACGCTTGAATCGCAGGATGTGAAGGAGGAAAATGCTATCGGCGTGTTGAACTTAGTCGCAGAATATTGTTCGCACGCCGGAAGTGGCGTTGCTTTAATAACTGCCGCTGGCCTGCTTTTTGTCAGAATAAAATGATTCGGGTCACCTTCCGGTCGTCAAGGGCGTTCGTGAATAATTGACGTTGGTCGATCGCTGCGTTAAATGCAGACCTCAGAGCTATCATTTCAGCGAAAGAGAAACAGCCGTGACATTGAGTCATCCAGTTGCCTTGGCTTATGACGGGGTTTGTCGTAATTGCGGCCTTGCATGAAAAGAAACGAGACACAGTTTATGTATGAAACAAACTGGGCGTGCCCGAGTGATTACGATAAACTGAATTAATCTGCACACATTTTCTTCTTTTTTGAATCTCTTAGTTTTGTTGGCGACGAGAAAATGACGCTTTCAATCCAATAAGGCATTGTGTACTTTTCTTTGCCAGAATATTCCAACACAGTTTTTTTCTTAACCCTGAGTTATTTCTTATTGAAATTTTTGTTTGAGAAAAACCTTGACAAATTAAATTGATTTAACGTCTTTTTTTTAATCAGAGTATATTATAAAAAATACATTACGTGTTAAATGTTAAATCAAATTTTTATCGAATATTGAATGACTTTCTAGACAATTTTACTTCTATCTTTTTAAAGATAAAATTATTAAACTTCACGTGTTACAGATTTTTCCAGTTGAAACCCTATCTTTATATCATAGATGAATTTCCTAATTTTCAAGATTACATATTCTCCATGTCATACAATTTGAAATGCTAAAATTCTTTATTAGTCTCACAAAGACGGCTTCATAACTAGATTGACATGGCAAATGTTGCATTAAAATATTATATGACCTCACTTGCGATCGGATAAGTTTGTCCCGCGGAGGATTCAACGTCAAATGAATGAAGCATACAGCAGCAGCGTAATTTGCATCTGGATATGCTAAGTGCAGAATAACGGGGAATCCACATCGAATTTATTTTCAACCATAAATCCAATCATGTATGTATGCAATTTTAATGAAATATCCAATTCCTCGGTAGAAACAAACGTTCTCTGTCTATCAAGGGACAAAATGAAAGGAAAGAGAAAGAGTGTATTATTTTTTCGGGATGAAATTTTGCGAGCTATTATGCGACTATTACACAGTCGCGGATAACGTACGTTATATAACCACGGTTGTGTGACGCATTGCGGTTGCGATAAGGCTCGACGTGAAAATGAAATGGTGCATGAAGTGTGTAGCTTTCGACTTTGATTTAAATGAAAGCCGTGAAGATTTGTCACATTTCCATAACTAGTTGACGCGGAAATCCACACGGCTAATCCAGTTGCATCGCCTTTTTCATTTTGTTTTATTTAAACTTGCTCTAACCATTTTTCGGTATGAAAATCTTGACAAATGTGACGTACAATTCTGAATTTTTTTTACATATTATTATATTTTATAAATAAAATGATCTATTATCTATTAAATTACCACATTTTTCTCTTCAGATTAATTTTTTTTTAATTTTCTCGATAAAATCAGCAAATCATACGCTTCTTAACCTGGTCTGAATACGTGACAATTTTGCTATCTCTTCTCCCTTCAAAAAAAACTTTGCATTCATCTTCTGGAAATATATTTTCCAAAAATCTTGCGACGTTTTTTAGTTCATCGACATTGTACTCTGAATAAATCATATTTTAGACATAAATTTGCTGGTTACTAACTATAACTACTAACTGGTTTCGTTTTCGCGAATTTAATTTTTCGATTCTTAAGAAAGAAATTAAAGTGGAGAATAACGAGGCTGTAGAAATGCCTGGAAGAAAGTGTAAGCAGAAAGCTCTCTCTCGTACACAACTCTTGCTGCTTTACAACTTTAACGCGATTAGGCAAGAAAACTTACTCGTAATTTCATCAACGTCAATTTTGTTGCATTAACTGCAGCAGGAGTATCAAATTTCAGACCTCGTCTCTGTTTCCAGGATCACTGTGTGCTTCAAGTTGCGAAAATATTATGAACCGTAAACAAAGTTCTGTGAAATTTCGGCAATTGGTACATCAAAAATCAAACTAAAAATGTCTCGTTCGAGTTGTAATCTATCGACAAAGATTTCAAAATAATTTATTTGAACAAAAATTAATTTAATTGTTTATAAATAATTTTGTTGATGCACAAAATTGTATCACAAAAATGAAAGTGACAACAGCTTGGTTTAATATGATGTTAAATATGAAAATGTGCAGAGTAGATTTATTATCTGGAAACATCATCATTGAACTATCTCTTAAATGATATGCGCTTGTCGTCAGGTCGCCACGAATTTCAATTAGCATTTTACATTATTGCTATACACTGAAACTGACGTGTCGTCAAATAACCTATTTCGAATCTCAAACACACGAGCCAAGATTATCTACTACTTCTTTTGACATTCACCGCAAAATTAATGTATAAATTAAACGAACGTGGAATTAATTAAATTCTTGCATTCTGGTGCGCGCAAACGAACATTGGGCGATAATTCACGATGCTTCGAACAAACGGACTTACGTCGTTTATTTGATCTTATCAAAATTATTGCATCCATAATGTTTGAAAATGCAAAACGCTATCTCTTTGAGTTATGGAACACACACACAGTCTAAAATAGTTGTATAATAAATTCCTTTTTGAAATAATGTTCAACAAAAGAAATTTTGGTAATTGAGCAAATTGGCTTGGGTCAATTTACGAAACTCAACCAGACATTAACTAAGCTGACATTTAGTCACGCGAAAAGTCACCGCGGACAAATTATCATTGCAAGTGTCCACTCACTTTCTGCAGCCAATTTTATCCAATCTCGTAGCTGCTGTAAATTGCCGTAATTTCATGTTCCGACAGGAGAAACAAAGATGAGAGCGATGGCAGATTGACAGAGATCGCTATACGCAAAGTAATACAAGGGCAGGAGAAATGAGAAACAAATGAATAACGACGACAATGACAGGAAGTGAACTAGGCATAAAATCATTAATCTCCTGGGGATAAGTACGAAAGAATGACTCCGTTAATTCGCTGATCTATATGCCTTGCTTTTTATGTTCGCATTTTTTTATGACTTAAAATGCACAATGAAAATAATGATTGATTTTTTTGTTTTAGAATTTTTTTTTATTTCAATTTAATTGTGAAATGAACTTTGTTGAGACAGTTTAACTGCAAAAATAATGTGTTAGAAGAATTGTTATTCAGTGGAATGCAATGCCTTTATGTTCAACAACAAATGCCTATGTATTTTATATCTATGTATTTTATTTAATAAGATAACTAATCCCCGAGATGTTAACTCTTTTTTTTCATAACAAAATCATATTTTCTTATATATTGAAATGCGACAAATATCGGAAAAATAACTGAAAAATTCGCATATTACACATGAACTTAACTTAGAAATAATGTGTTAATTTTCGTTTAATTATACATTAAAAATCACATTATTATGCTTACTTCATTATACAATACTTTTTTATTTGTTGAAATTGTTCTGAAAGTCAATTTTACATTATGTCATTTTGGTGCGTTTTGCTATACTGAGAAAATAATTGACATTTTCTTATAAAATCGTTAAAAATTGTATCAAAATCATTACAAATTGAATAAATAAAGATTGAATGTTGATAAGTATACACCAGAGAACGTATTAATGTAAATAAATGTTAAAATAGATTTGAAATTATTGCGTCAAAGTAAAAAGAAGTTATTGTATCGTATATGATACAGTCAACATTAAAGGGTTATTTAGTTTTGTTTTTCTTTTTGAATTTTGATACTGGTAAAGTTTTCTTCTTAATGAACGGATGCAAGACAAATGTTGACGAGAATTATTTATTTTTTGTTGTATTTTATTATTTTGTTAAGAATTCGGTGACATCAATTAAACAAAACATTTATTTCTGGCTTTGTTTTTAATTACGACGAAGAGATAACAAGTTAAATAAACGAAATAAGAAAAAATTAAAATGCACAAGTATGTTTATTCAGTAAAGCTGCACATAAATTCATGAAACGTGTTTTAAATATGCAGTTCACTTGGGAATTTAGTAAAAAATATATTAAAGAACTTTAAACAATGTTTAAAAACATTATATTTCTAAAACAGAACTATTGACAGTTTTGACAATTGAAAAATAAATAGTATATAATAAATAATAAGTTTTCATAAACATTCCACATAAAGTAGTTATTATTGTTATTTTCATCTATCTCTTTCGTTGTTATAGGCCTTGTTCAAAACGAATTTTAATTAGAACTATTGACATTCAAATGTGTAAAAAATTGTTACTTGTAGACTCAATAAAATAACATAATAATAGAAAAAAGAGGCATGTAAATTGAATCAAAGAGTACAATTTAATACTCTGTAAAAGTGTGTCCTGTTGAAATTCCTGAGGGCACATTTTCAATAACATTCAATGAGTTCCAAGTGAGACAGATACTATTTGATAGGTCGTTCACAAATACTTATCGATATACACAATTTAAGTTTCCTTTGATCTTAATTGGTTTTTTTCTCAACGACCTTTGAGAAACCTTTGATCAAATGTAGTTCGAGTATTCATACTTCATTGATTCAGTCATTTTTCTGTTAACATCGTTAAAAATGTACAACCAATTTGATAAACCACAAATGATATCACCAATTCTGTGGGAAAATTTTTAAAAAATTACACAAATCACTGCACCCCAAATAACAGCTAATTGAGTTGAGTAAATAGAGCAAAGCACACACACAGGCTGTGAATATATCACTCATTATTATTAAACCACGAGCTGTTTTGTCAACCTTTAATTAATGGCGCAGATTTTTCTTTCCAGCCCTTTTCAACGACTCGTCCCTTGAGAAGAGGGAATCGTGCGTTCAAATTTAGCTCGGGACACTCGTAATTGGTAGGATGTACGCAAGGCACGCCAACACTCGAGGGGTCACCGGCGTTTGTGGACGCTCTTCAACTATTTATTCGTATCGCTATTTCCGAGGGCTTAAAACCCTCGGAAATGGAGTTGTTTGCCGTCTACCTCTAGCAAGTGCATGAAGCGACAATTGCCCCCAAACCAAAGTGTTGTCTCTATTTCAGCGGCTTGCTCCACAGACATTCTCACCGCAATATTGAGAATACAACATTTTATTTTGTCGCCGCGAAAAAATTGCACAACACATTCTCCGGCTTTTGTAAAGCTCACTTCTTGATCATTTTATAAACCACTTATCCTTTCTTTTTTGTATTATTAAAAATTTGTAATTTGTTGCCGTGTCGCATTGGATGATTGTTTGCGTCAATTCGTGTCCAAAATCGAAAAGCAATGAGGCAATCGTTTGCAATCCGGGTCAATCGAAAGCAGTACAAAACGCTCGTTTCTTTGATCATAACAGCAGTCTGCCTTGAAGTATCACGTTGATGCGGCCATTCATATAGACGCACGTGTGTGTGTGTGTGCTCCAGTTTTGCGGTGCATCTTCGGTGGCGCAGCGCGTCAGTTTGAGTTAGCTCGATATCGCTAATACGACTGCTGGCCAAACAAATGTGAAGGATAAGCAGCAGGGGTATAAGCTGGCTGCGCGGTAAACCACATCCGGGGAATCATTGCGGACGCCACTTTTCCACGTCTCCCGGTTACGGGCTCAGTGCCAACGAACTCGTTTGGTGTGTTGGTGCGGCGCATTGCGACCTCGAGCCAAAGGTTCCTCAACCCCAAACCTTGTCCCTGAACCGCGACTATATTTCAAGCGGAGCTCTTTCTAAACAGCCTTCGCGACCCTGGTGTGCGCGACGCCACCACTCATCGTGAAGCTTAAAACTTCAACGGGACTTTCAGATTTACGTGCAAACCTCATAAGTACATGAGTTTCTTTTTTTCTTTCTTTCTTTCTTTCTTTCTTTTCCTCCCAAAAAACAGACGTTTTTGTCGAAAATGTTTTCTCTTATGTCTGAGCACTATGTTTAGTAACTACAGAATTTGGTCGTAAAATTTGCCTATAAATGCTTTCAAAATATATAACAAAATGGGTTTAAAGAGTCTTTTGAATTTTTATTTCTACCTTATGGAATTTTATTTTTCTGTTCAAAATTTTTATACAAGCATTTCAACATGTAAAGCTGAAACCTGTACATAGTACATAATAGTATATAATAGTACATAATAGTATACATAGCAGCCCAAAAAGCAAATCAATGAAATTGAATCTTACTCGAGAAAATAACCTCTTAGATGGGTCATTTCGCTTAAGTAAACTGTTTTAACCGAGCCATTCTCGCTAACGATAATCTTTCTGAAATTATTTGCGCTCTTCATAAATATTAAGACGTTTTTTTCTATGCCAATAATCGAAAAGAGAAGGGTTTTTTTGTAAGACAAGTGTCTGGGTAAGATTTCCTTTTTTCGAGAGAATAATAAGCTACTTTTTAGTGTCTTTTTGTTGAGAAATAAATGGCATTGCATATGTTTTTAAATCTCTTCATTTCCTGTCTTTTCTGAGAATAAGAAAATTCGTGTTTACTGTTGAAATTTTAAACAGCTTTCTATCATGAATTAAAGCAGAAAGAGGTGCAATTTCTTTTTCCCTATCAAATTTTATGAAAGTAGACAGAAATTCAAGTGTCAAATACTAATCATTTTAATAACAGCAATAATCGTCAGCTGGCGACTTTTCAATAAACGCCGCTAGTGAAATATTTTCCTATTTGTACAAATAGACACTGCATGTCAGCATTTTTTGAACACTTATAGGTCGTTTTTTCTCATTAAGTTAAACAGTCTCAAAATATCTCAAATATCTAAAAAAAAAAAATATTATGAAAAACACTCAAATAATATTAATTAAAAATTTGAATTTAAAAAAAAATTGATTCTCAAAAAAATGTCTTTTGAAATAGTGTAACTCATCTAAACAAAATATTCACACAAAACCGGATCAAATATGGCTATTAAAAAAACAGCTTTTCATTATGATTAAATAATATTGAATAAAAGAGAAAGAGAATTCGAAAAAGAAACAAAATCAGCGTTGAGTTCAATTTTCGCACACACAAAGTATGATGCCACGATATATGGTTACAGAAATACTCGTATTCAAGCGACACGAGCTGCAACAATCGTATTACATCGTGCTCAGGTTCCCATGAGACGAGTAAGATGGGATGAGTTAGATGGCCTACTCACATTTTGTACACATAAAAGTAAATGCACCAAAAAAGAGAGAGAGAGAGAAAGAGAGAGACACGAATTTTTAAAAAAGTAGCGAACCTGATGGCAGCTTTAATGTGATTAAAATGCTTTCACGTATTAAAATGTAAATTAAAGTGAATCATTAATAGATGTGCTCTTTACAAAATGTTGTTAACTTCGTTTATTTTGTCAAGCATTTTGCACTGCGAGCTTTTTAAATAAAATAAAAAGCAATTGTTTGTGCAAATGTCGATTTTCACATAATATCATTTCAAGACATTTTGTTGGTCTGTTTACTGGAATAGCCCCAAGTCAATAATATTTAGTGGATTCATAAACAATTTGATAAAGAAAGAAAAGAGGTGAATGGGAGATGCAAAAAAGCGAGCACGAAAAATCGCTGACATATATTTTTCTTTGGATAAACATTGACAAGCAGAATAGTAACCCAAAGTGCTTTGGAAAGTGAGAAACAGCGTTCGTGATATATTCGACATCGAAACGATAAGTAGTAGTCTATTCTTGTGGTTATTTTGCAACGCAGATACATAAATGTATGATTCCATTCCACGCATCAAGAAAATTTAGTAGACATCATTTTTATTGCCTTATACCAATCTTAAATATATTTATTCAGCATTTGTCAATTGCAAGGGAAAGTATCGCTCAATCAATATTATTTACATATTTTGTGGATAGAAAAATCGATTTCGATTCTTTTGGAATCCTCCAATCAAATTGATCAAATTCCGTTATTGTTAGGCGATTTTTCTTTAATTAAATAATACATCGATTTTTTTTTGATTTTTTTGTAATTATTTGTTTCTAAGAACTTGAATTGCATGTCTGTTATTTGTTCCTTTATCAAAGGATTGTAAGCTAAGAAGCATTATTTAATAACCAAATGTTCATGCTTGAAATACAGTGTTAACGAATGTTTGTATATTATAATATTACGTTAATAACGACTGCCATGGTTTCACTGCATGTACTGTTGATGATGATAAGTCTCATCTTTTGCTCCAACAGTTTGCTCATTTCTAGGAAACTCGGACTTGCAATGAAATGTTACAGTTCTACAGATTAGAATATTTCGTTGGATAATAAGAAATATTCCTCATTTTGCAGTTTATTTTGATTTAAGCATATAATTAATAGGCTTCAATTTTGCTTGTTAACAAGATTTTTGGAATTTCAAGTTTTTAAACTTGTATTAATGTTGTTCAAAACACATCACAATTTCAAAAGCAATCCATTTGACTATATGTACGTTCCATTTCTTTTATCACATTTGTTTTCCAGTGTCTGTTACCAGTAATTTTTTTGTAATATTTGACCTCGTAAAGTTAAGAGTAATGGAAGAATTTTTTCAAAACATTTTTTGTTCGTTACTCATATATCTATTTTTTCGTATTATTCTTTTACTTATAAAAGATTTTAAAAATTGATGTACCTTAAAGTGTTAAATAAAGAAAAATTGGTTTAAACAACACATTAGTTTAATTGGTTTAAGTACAAATATATGCATAATGGACTCTGAATTTCAATGCAA
>JABFPM010004998.1:0-11849 GCA_022817325.1 Idris sp. 1 HC-2018 | reverse complement strand
CAGACAAAACACGTTTAACTCATGTAACGAAAAGTTGTTTTCACTTATACTTGTAGTCTTTAATTAGACCTAAATTATTTTCAAACTAATTTCGAAAAATATCTTTTTTTTAAATTAGGGGGGGCGCTGACTTGACGCTAAGCAAACATAACAGACAAAACACGTTTAACTCATGTAACGAAAAGTTGTTTTCACTTATACTTGTAGTCTTTAATTAGTCCAAAACTATTCTTAAACTAATTTCGAAAAATATCTTTTTTTTAAATTAGGGGGGGCGCTGACTTGACGCTAAGCAAACATAACAGACAAACCAAGATGAAATCGAATTGAAAGATTATTTTTACGTTCTTTCATAGTTTTTATTTAGACGAAACCTCTTTTCACATTAATTTTGAAATAAGGGAGTGGGATTAAGCAAAGAAGGTAAACAAGTATTTTTATTTTATTAGAACGATATATTTTCTTTTAATTATAATGGTTTTTTCATAAATTGTAAAGTTATTTTCGCATATACATAATCAATGCTGGTATTATTTGTACGTTAATGCTAGTTTTTATAGTGTTTTTATTAAGGTCGTTCATCATAACCCATGAGCCATTAGGTCGTTTTGAGTAGGCACAATAGTGTCCTACTGAATTTTCGTCTAATTTCCGCGTTCCCTGGATTGGCTGATATTCTACAACCCCTTGCAAGTTATAGACGTCTGAATCCACTACATTAATTTTTAATTCATGTTCCAGTTTGCGGAGAGCTATTTTTCGGGGTATGTAGGAACTTTGCTCTACGTTTATGATTAATAACTTTCCTGCAAAAAATTAAATACAAACGATTTTCATTACTCGAAAAATAAAAAAATCTCGTTAAAAATCTTTAATATTTGTATTATTACCTAATTCATGGATCTCAGTTATAGTATTACTTTTGCAATTTTTAATGCATTTAGTTGAAGAGCCTACATCGTGTAATAATATTTTTTCAATTTCATCTGTGATATTTGATTGCAATACTGTTTCGTCACTTATTGTAATTAAATGTGAATACATGTAGTCTTCGTAACAACCTTTTGGACAGTATGTTTTCATAACAAAACTCGGTAAATTGTGCAATAACTGATCCGCCATAAAGCTAATGTTACTAGTACAAGTAATTTCTATGCACTTCGCAGCTAGTATTTTTGTTTCGGAATTTTTCATGTTTTTTAACAGCATGCCTCGTTCCGTGTATGTGTGTGATATAACACCTTTGGTACTCATATTGATTATCATTTGCAAAAAGGGATCATCCACAGTTGAATCAATAAAAGAATAATCTATTTCTGCTACAAGCATTATTTGTGCTAATGCATCGAAAGAACAAGTATTTCTGAAAATGTAATCTTTCTTGTCTATTTGTACACATTTTAAGGTTAATTGATTTCCGTTTAACAATAATGGGATTTTGTTCAATTTTTTATGAACCACAAAATCATTCGAATCAAACCGTCCATTAATATAACGATTTTGCCGCTTTTTTGATTTTTCATCCTCATCTTTGCTTTTCCCTTCTTCATTTACTGTTCTATTTTTCTCGAACGAACGTTGATTGGTTTTTTGGCAATCTTTACAAATTCGTATCGTTTCTTCATCTTCATATGGAAAAGAACATCCATCAAGAGCATGTACAAATTTACCACAAACACAACATTTATGTTGCCCTGTTGGTTTCTGTCCGTTTTTGCAAACGATGCACTCGCTGTTAATCTAAAATTAAATTTTTTAAAAAAGAATAATTAAAAAATATTGGGAAAAAATTCAATTAAACTTTTTCAGTACAATCTTCAAGATAAATAAATTAATATAATTTTTTGATATATTTACATTATCAAGTGGATCGTCATTTTCTTTATTCTTTTGACTTAATATGCTGACACCATATTTTGTTGTTGCTTTCCTCGGCTTTTTTACAACTGGAGTTTCTTCGTCGTTACATATAACAGATTTAGTAGTAGCCTAGAAAATATAAAGTGTCATAATTACTGAATAAACCAATCGGAGAAAATTTAGGACACTCAGAAAACTAAATTATTGTTATAGTACACATCAATTTTCTTATGTGATTTAGAATATTGTGTTACGTACTTTGGTCTTATTTGATTTTTCAACCATATTTCTCCAATTTTCGGTTTCATTCGTTGTCACTATTTTCTCGATTGAAAATTTGTTGAATTCATTGCAATCAATACAAATCCGTATAGTTTCTTCTTCTTTATATGGAAAAGAACATCCATCCACAGCATGCACCCATTTTCCACAAACACAACATTTATGATGCCCTGTTGGTTTCTGTTCGTTTTTACAAACGATGCACTCACTGACAATCTAAAAATTGAAATTTAGTAAAGAAGCATAAAAAAATATTTCAGAATAACATCGGTTAAGTTCAATATAATGTCTAAATAATTAAAATTCGTTAAATTTTGTACTTCATCAAGTAGATCGTCAGTATTTTTGTTTTGAGGAAATTGGTTGAGACCATGCTTTTTCCCTGCTTTTTTGGGCTGTGCGGCTGAAATTTGATTGTCCTGTAAAGTAGACTTACTACTTGTCTAGAAAATAAACGATAAAATTAATAATTTTAGTTATATACTGTTAGATCAACTAATAAGTCATAAAATAATTTTTTTCAGAAAAGATGTATTACAAAGTTTTGTACAGGATCATTTACAAATAATTTATATTAATCAAACCGTACAGTATAAAAAATTATTTATGTTGATTAATGATTTAAATTGATTATTTACTTTTTCATGCGAATCGCTTGACTCGTCGTTATGTTGACTCTGATTTTGACCATCTTGTGTGGCAATGATTTTATTACGATTGTTTATGTAATTTAAATGTTTTTTGACAAAATCATCCACTCTCGGTTTTGAGTGGCCTTTTGCTCGCAACATGTGATTTTTCACATCATGGAAATCTATTTCAACTGGAGCACTGGACGCAGGTTGCCGACCAAATCCAAATGATTCTCTGGCAACGCACGTCCACATGGGAATAATTGAACAATGCTTTACCAGTTTTTCAGCGAGTTTGATGTTTTGGTGAGCATTTAAATCTTCACCAATTTCTTCACACGTTTCTTTGACTTCATCGTCTATTAATTTGGCCCACTCTAAACATGATGATGTAACTTCGTCAAAATTTGTGTCAATATTGTCCATTTCAGGCGAATCTGTTAAAAATTAAAAGTGAGTTGTTGCAACATATATTCAGTCTTAACATGGATACTTAACTGTTTTCATTATTCGTTGATTCCTGGGCTTTCTCAATCATCTCATCAATATAATTATTGATTAATAATTCTTTCAATTTATTTTTTGCTAAAGTGCAATGAGTTATTTGACCTTCAGGTGTTTTTCCTTGATATGTACTTCGACATACTGTCAATATTAATTTCAATATTGCTTCCGCTTCATCGAAATTCGATGCAAGTATTAACTTAGCAATAGCGCCCATATAAAAAACTTTTACACTTTTATGTGAACTTTTTAAATAATCACAATAGTTTTTTATTATATGTGCATTGTCTATTTTTATTTGCACTAGTGGTGTAGGACCATTTTTACATAAGTCCGAGTACTCCTGCAGGGATTTACAAGAAGTAAAAGCCCCTACCATGGCATTCAACAATGCTTTCGCCGAGTCGCTTACGGCTTCCCCTGGTAGCGGTGCTCCTGAGCCAATCCATTCTTTCAGCCAGTATTCAATTTTATTTGTTGAATGTGCTTCCGTCAACATTTGTGAAACTGGATACTGATTATATTCCTGGTTCTGTCCAGTATTTATAACTATCTCATACAAAAAAATTGGAGGTTTTGTTGAATTTCGATTAAAATTTTTAGAAATGCTTCCGGTCGCATCAATACAAATGCAACCATGCGGATTTCGTTTAATGTATGAACGATAGAGGTTTAACTGACTCGGAGTCCAATAATGTACGAAAAACGGAGAGTAACTTATATCGTGGATAGATCCATTGAATTCTCCATATTTCATTATCTCAAGTGATTTTATCGGGTCCTTATCAAAATGAGATTTCTTCGTCAGCTCACTCTTAGCTTGTCTTATCACTGCTGCTGTCGGTAAACTTGCAGGCTCGTTTTTAGCACCAGATTTCATTGACCCCGCTTTTTCTATTCTGAATGTGGAAGCAGATTTTCCTATAAGCATGATAAAAGAATGAAATATTTATTATTTTTGTTTTAGTTTTGTAATTTCAAGTATTATTAGTTTCAAATATTATTATTTTATAACATTTATTTTTGAAGTTATGCTTTGTTAGGTATTTTTCCTAGAAATTAGAGTTCATTTAAACAACTTATTATTACAACATAGTCTTTAATTTACCATAATAACTCAATTAACTATTCAAGTTTTCAGGTTTGATGTGAAGAGCATTAGGAATAATGCATGTATCAGATTGTTTACAATTGAAATGCATGAAAGAGCTATGTTAATTATTACTGCGAATAACGTCAGTGTATGTCAAAATTGATACTAAGAAAGAAAATGTAAACCTAATATTGATGATTTATTTTTGTATTTATGTAATCTGTAATTATATATCGATCTTTTTCTTAATTATTTATCGTACATTAAAACATTTTATTGAAATAAATAAGTATATTTTAAGATAATTGAGTATTTGTAGAGTATTAAGTAGTTGAACTAACATAAGTCCTACTTCCTTTTACAAGAAGTTCAAACGCAAAGCTACATCATCAATACTTTTTGATTTCCATATAAATGTGAAAAATATTATCGAATGAGTTAATAATTAAAAATATAAGAAATTACCAGTTTCATGTAAATGTGCTGCTAAACGTTCTCTTTCTTTGCCTACCAAATACCTTTTTCCGCATATTTCGTTGCCCTTTACTATATAGCAGATAGCTTTAATGACTTCATCATCTAGAGATTGGATTTCTCCTCTAAGTGATGAGCCACATTTACAATGGCCAAAAAAAACTGCCATGTTACTTGACGAATAAATTTTGTGGGTTTTAAATTGGTAACCACAGTCTATACCAGCTTTTTCTAATTTGGTAATTATTAGGGTTTGCCACTCGTCAGGTTTGAAAACTCTGTAAGTTCTATGCCTGATTTGGGGTCTATCTTTTTCATTTCTATAACATAAAATATAAATTCAAATTGTTTATACAAAATAATAGAACTTTTTTTAAATAATCGAATAACTACTAATATGTGCAATATTTATTAAATCTTCAATACTTTGAACAGATATATTAATCTTCTGATATACATACGTGCGTCTCAACTTTGCTTTGCGCAAATGTAGCTTTTAAGGTGATATATAAGTCGATTTAAATTCAATAAGTGCGAGAGAGAGAATTATAAGAGTTTGTTTATGAGTGAGAAGGATAACATGAAACGGTTCATATATCACCTTAAGCTCTTGTTTAGTCAAAATTTAAAATAATATAATTTTATTGCTAAATCATTAAAAAGCACGACCGTATTGAGTGCATTTTAAAAATACGATTTCGGTAATAAATTAATTTATATCTATTTTATAAACTAAAAATAAGAAAAAAGTTTACTTTAATATTATAAAATTTTATTATTTTTCTAAAATTAAAATAATGAAAGATGAGTGAATATATATAAAAAACGTGTAAGTTGAATGAATAAACTTTAAGCTTTACAACATATTAATTACAAAATGTGAAAAATTAGTTCAATATACTAATCAATAAGCATACACCAGTGATTTAACACTTTCTATTTGAGTAGAATATACCGAACGATCGTGGTATAGTGCGTAAGTGACCAGTTCGTATTCGGGAGGTTGCGAGTTCGATTCTCGTTGCCGGCCACTTTTCCCAGGTTTACGTGGTTTTCCTGGGATAAGCAAATGCAAATGCAGAGGTGGTTCCAAATAAAGCCGGCCCACGACCGCAATTACCCTTCCGTCCCATCCCTACCAATCCCCTCCCTTTCCCGGTGACATAACCTCAAAAAAATAAAATTGTTTTTCAGTATTTTCTTCAGTTAATTAATTCTAGAGATGAGGTTATGTCCCCCCTGTTATACGCTATGCGTGAGAAACGGGGTAATTGGACAAAAAAAATTTGAGTAGAATAGACAAAAAGTGTATTTCAAATAAGTAATTATTTAGTGCTAAACAATGGGTACATGCCCTCTACAAACCTTTTCATTGTTTTCAAGATGATCAAATCATCAATTTCTTTTTTGCTAAAATATATAGCTACTTCGTTCTCTGTGGTTGATTTGGTTGAATTAAGTGATACATCGTTTAGACTAGAGTCATTGAGATTTGGTGGATCTAAATCGTTTACGATGTCAAAATCAATAAGTTTTTCTTTTATTCTGTTTCGATTATTCATAACATATGAATAAATCGATGACCCACTTTTATTGTTCAAAAGTTTGCCTATTTCCTCCCATATAGGTTTATTTTTGGAAATTATTTTCTTCTCGTATACCAATCTTTCTTTATTTTCGAGAAGAACTTTGTCAATTTCATCGTACGACAATGTTATTGGTCTGCCAACTTTTCTTTCCATTATTATTATTAATAAATATTAACACTGTAAAAAAGTATTACGAAATATGCACTTTTACTAGTTCACTTTGTTATCCAATAAAAATGGCTACCAATTCACTTAACGATAAATATTTAAAACTATCATTCTTGAAAAAGATAAAATATATTGTCCTCTCTCTTTTACAATTGTTCGGAGAACGAAATACTAGATTGAATGTCTCTAGATATGTAGATGGCGACACAATACATGCAGCGAAATGTTGGCAACACTGCAGATATAATGCAAACTGATCCATATTGTAGATCAAAGAGGCATTATGAAAATTTTAATTTTAGACTACTTATAAACTATTTTGTACAATTTTAGAGATGTATTATATTATACATAGTATTATATATTACTAAATAATATAATACTATCAATCTTCATCAATCATCAATCATCAATATATAAAAAGTGCAACACACCCTGAAGTTGCATGTGTAATACTTTAAAACCCATTATGATTGGCTTAAAATCTTCAAAATATATATCAAATCAAATACAATGTTTTTTTGAATGAAATGTCAAAAGCAATGTTTGGTTAGTGCAAAATTAGCGCTGAGCGAATTGTCGAAATCATACTTTTACAGCTGACTAATTTAATATTTTTTATCAAAAATACACAATTAAAATTGGTTATTATCAGGGATAACCATTAATGATTACATTTTGTAATCATTACTGCTATATTAACCATTACAAAAGTAATAGTTAATGGAAAAAGTATACCCTTGAAACAAGTTCGAATTTTTTTTTGATAATATAGTAACGCCTTTTATGGCCATTCACTTTTTATGGCCGAATTTTTTTCATTAACCGATACTTTTATAATGGTCAATACAAATTTTATCGTTAACCAATAGTTTCGTAATGGTTAATGGAACATAATGTCATTAACCATTACTTTCGTAATGGCTAATAGAACTTTTTTTCATTATCCATTACTTTTGTAATGGTTAATGGTTAATGCTAAATTAAGAAAATGACCATCCCTGTTTATTATTAATAAAGTCTTAAAGTCACCGAGTAACTCATTTAATTTAAAATTTTGTCCATCTTCTTAATTGCTAAAATATGCATATACCTTTAATTTGATAATTATAAAACTTTGGCCATCAGTGATATATGAGCAATATATATACAAGCATATACACAACTATATATCATGAACTAACAATACTTATTCAACTTACAGTAATAAATAAAAACTGAACTAAAAAATAAATCACTTGTTAACGTTCAGGCAGAAAAAATTGAAATGATATAAATTAAAAAATTTAGAATTGCATATGAAACAGAGATAATAGTTGCTTTTACAACATCTAGTATAAAGTAGAAAAGTGTGTATGGTAGACATATAATTTTGAACAATGTATATATATTAAATAACGGTGAGTATACTTACCTACGACAGCAAAGATGCAGTAAAAAATCGGTTAACATGTAGACACACACTCAAACTAAACCGTAATAAATGTAATGAATGGCTAATAAAAAATTAATTTCCGGTCCACAATTAGGTAATTTAAGGGTAAGAAAATTAAATGAATGGGTAAGAAAATGATAAACTATTTTTCTTACTCATTCATTTTATTTTCTTACCCTTAGAAAGTCTACTTTTTTAGTCTTACCCCATCGGCCGCTGGACTATCGGCCGCCAGTTTCCACTTCATACAAGTCAGCGCTATTTACAATTGTAATAATACAAAAATATAAATTATCGAAATTAGTTTGAGAATAATTTTGGTCTAATTAAAGACTACAAGTATAAGTGAAAACAACTTTTCGTTACATGAGTTAAACGTGTTTTGTCTGTTGTGTTTGCTTAGCGTCAAGTCAGCGCCCCCCCTAATTTAAAAAAAAGATATTTTTCGAAATTAGTTTGAAAATAATTTAGGTCTAATTAAAGACTACAAGTATAAGACAATAATAAATTTTTAATATACACTTTGATAAATCCATTCACTTTCTTGAATCTACAATTTGTTATTGTCTCGTCATAGAGAAAAAAGTTAAGGGGCGCATGTTTCTCTAGCAGAATTCATCAAAATAAGGACCACCCTATCGGGCATGTCTTTCAAACTTTAACATTTCAAAAAAAATTATATTGATGAAAATCGAAATAAATGAAATTTTATTAATTAAATATGTTCTGGCAAGCTAGTACAAACATTTCTAAAAGATGTGCAAAATGTTTACTCTATTTTAAGGCCAATTTTAGGTAAATAATCATAATTTTTTGTTCAAGTTTATTATTATTTAACGTATTTACATATGATAACACTATTTACATCTAATCAAGTTTCTCTTTCTTTCCTATTTTTTTTCTTGTAGTTCAATCTAATAAATTTTCTAAATAAAACAACAAAAAAATTTAATTTTAATCGAAAAACTCATTTTAATACAAGTGTATAATAAAAAAATTACGGATGCTCACGGATGCTTAAAGAAAAATTATTTTTTACGTCTTTTTATCTAAAATGGTATTCTAGTAATCCTGTAATTAAGCACCATCGTAAATATCAATGCAAATAATCAAGCACAGGTTCATTTTTGATATAATACCTACACGGAAAAAATAAACAGCAACCGTTACTGATTCCAATAAGTAATCGTTATGTTTTAACTAATCAGTACTGTTCAGCGAGGAACAAAGCTTATTGCGATCTCAAACGTTCAGGAAATTAAAGCAGTTCTCGAATTAAAAAAAAGAGTAAGTGTTTTAATTAACATCATATATACAGAATCAATTATTTTAGTATATACAGTATTTAAAATTTTATTGTAGATCAGTAAAAATCGAGATAAACCATTGTTCACGTCAATGATAAAAAAACGGCTTTCCGAAAAATGGTCGAGTTGCAGCAAAAAAACTGTTAATAAGAGCTGTAAATAAAGAAAAACGAATTCTGTGGACAAAAGCACATGAAAATTGGACCGTTGAACAGTGGCACAACGTACTCTGGACTGACGAATCCAAATTTAAATTGTTTGGATCGCATCGTAGAGTTTACGTTCGTCGCCGTCAAAATGAATGATTTAAGGAAGATTATCTTGTACCAACAGTTAAACACGGGGGCGGTTCGGTCATGGTCTGGGGCTGTTTCGGTGGAAAGACAGTTGGAGATTTGAAAAAAGTGGAAGGGCTTTTGAACGAAGAAAGGTACCACAACATACTTGTTAGAAATGCTATTCCTTCTGGATTGCGAATAATTGGGGACAATTTTGTTTTCCAAGAAGACAATGACCCCAAGCACACCTCAAAGTTGTGTTGAAACTACCTAACCAGTAAAGAAAAGAAAGGTGTTTTGCAACAGATGGAATGGCCCCCTCAAAGCCCTGATTTAAACCCAATTGAGCTGTTATGGGACAAACTGCACAGAAAAGTAAAAGCTAAAGTAAATACTAATATATAATTCATGTGAAAAATACATGAACTGTTTTCATACACTCTAAACAGATATAAAACTCCGAAAATTCTTCTTCGCAAACTCTACAGTAAATTTTTTTTCTTTTGTAGTTAACCTTTTCATTTTGTTCAATGTCGTCCATGTGCTCAATGCTCTGTTAATAAAACGTAGGTTTTCGTTAAAAATGTGTTCTTTGTTATTAAAAGACTAGTTGACTTCATATAAAAAAAATCTTATTCCATACTTCGTATTGTTTTTTTCAATAGTTTTTTTACAACTTTCGTTGCGAGGCATAATTTTAATTACCCCCTCTAGACTTAGAATGTAGCATAGAATATAATAAATGGATAACACAGTTGATTTATTTATTTAAATTAAATTAAATAAATATTTTTTTAAAACAAATCAAATATTTGATGACGAAAACGTCGTGTCATTTTTAAAAAAGTCGTTTTAAAACCACACCGCGTTGTGGCTGTTTTTTTACGAATGGTTGAATTAGGTCTCTGAGTATAACATATACAGGGTGTCCCAGACCACCCGTTCAGGATAATTATTTTGAATAGTTCAAATGAAATATCAAAACAAAAAAACGTTTTTGCTGTTTCATCGAGTTTTTTCGCATTTATTTTTATTCGTTTTTTTGTTTTATTTTATTTTGCTTTTGTTATGTTTTTTTTTGTTTGTGTTTATGTTTTGGTTTATAAAAGTTTTATTTTACAGATAAAAAACAGTTTTCGATTGATTGCAGCACCATCTATTAAAAATCGAAAAAAATGTTTCAGACAAAATGTTTGTAGTTTTTTATGACAAATCCGAATCTGCAATAAAAAACTGAGGTTCTCATTTGATTTTTTGAAGTTGCACCCCTTACCCCTAACAGGGGGTAAGGAGTGGGGGGTGTTTTTGGTGTCATTGGATAGAGTTTCAAAAAATATCAAACACATGTTTTTTTGTTTTGATATTTCATTTGAAATTTTCAAAATAATTATCCTGGACGGGTGGTCTAGGACACCCTGTATACATATTAAAGTGTCATAATTAAGTGCACTAAAAACCTATTCAGGAAAACATAACATGAATTCAGATTGTGCCGATTTCTAACCAAAATTTCTAGTTAAATTAAGATGAAATCAATAAAAACTTATAAACCCAAAAAACTAAATAAAATATTAATTTTAATGATTTTGAATTGGAATTACCCGTTTTTGCCTCTAAACCACAAAAATATGAGTGACAACAAAATGCTATTATCGAAAATATTACAAATGAAATATTTTGCTGTATGCTTTTTCAAAGTACTATTCAAGTTCAATTTCATTACCGCTTCAAACAACTTTTTTGAGCGGTGACTTTAGATTTATTTATTACATCCACAATCAATTGAATGAAAGCGAACCAAGTTAATTTATAAAAAATTGGTCATGAATACATATAGCTATATACAGTGCCGGATTTGCAAACAAGCAATTGCTTGAGGCCCCATCTCACGTTTTGCAACAAATTATAGGGTAAGAATATTAGGCATAGAAAAGCATAGAAAAAACATTTTTTCGTTATTCAAACCAATAAAAAACGTTAATTTGTTATAAAAAAAATCGAATAGGCCGCTGGCATTTTTTGAGCAGCTGTAGGGTGAGAAAAAAAACTTTTGAGTAGATTCGGGTTCAGGGTCATTTTCTTACCCTACAAATCGGTTTCAAAATCGCTAGAACAGCCGCAATCTCGACACGGTCTTTCCCTACAAAAGTTTCTTTTGGACACCTATGCCAAATCATATTATGCAATGATTCATTAGAGTTTTGAGTCTTACAACCAGTGCATCTCT
>JABFPM010004997.1:0-11851 GCA_022817325.1 Idris sp. 1 HC-2018 | reverse complement strand
CGTTACGTATTACAAAGTTACAGCGACTCAAACTTGAGGAATTTTTGCTTGTCCAACAGCGTCTTCTTCAGGGTCAAAAATAACCCTCTGGTGTCAAGTTTTGATAAAATTAAATAAAAGGGCTTTAAAGACGATGAAAAAAGCTAAAGATACCTCTAATTGAAAATGAATTTTGACCAAAATTTACCCAAGTTACAACAGTTTGAAAAATTGCAATTTTTTCGTAAAATGAAGTGTCCCTAATAATTTGGCAGGGTACTGTATTTTTGATCATTAATATTAATTAAATAACTTATTGATAAATGGAATCGTTAATTAAAAAAGGTGTAAATTAAAAATCAAAGATAGTGTAAATAAAAATGTTTATTATTTTCAGATTTTCATAATTGAAGTTCACAAATAATGTTTATTTAACTTGAGTATACTCATTAAGTGCTTATTTAACGCAAAACTCAATTTTCGGTTACCTACTTTTTATAAGAGGTAATATATCGCTCTTTCACTGAAATTGCTAAGACTTTGCTATAAGTTAATATTTTTCAATAAGAATTTGTATATATATTTTTCTAAATAATTGTATGCATTGACAGCGATATCCGATGATTCATATCGAAAAAAAAATCAATTTGTTGTCCTTAGTTTGTTTACACTCTTACAAACATAAATTCTATTTCAGAATTATAAAAAAATCTTAAATATTTAACCCAAATTTAAATTGTTTATTTCCAAACAGTTTCTTGACTCAAAATTATTTGACGAAATATTGAACTGTTCAATATCTTGAATCAAAACTTTACATCTTGATTCAAAATTTATTTTTTAAGAGTGCAGTACGTGCTTCAAAACTTAAATCAATATATTACTATTCTTTATAATATCTGTACCAACAAATTACTTGTAGATATGATGTTTCAATTTTTAATAGATATTATTCATTGAGAAAAGACATATATATATATATACTCAAAAATTAAAGGAAAGAATTTTTTCTCAAATTATAGATTACAACAAGAATCTTAACTTAATATGTCTATAAATGCAAATTTTATACATTTTCCCTGTATATAAAGTGCACAAATCTCAATAATTACTACTGCCACAAGCAAAGTTGTGTTCGCTGCAAAAACAAGCGTTTCTATGAGAACGCCTAGAAGCTTTTTCGGAATTTTATAATTATTCTCATTGAAATTTTCAAAGCTCCTAAACGTTTCCACAAAAATGCTTTTACACTTTCTGAAACACTTTGTTTTTCAGTGTTATATTGTCACTCGTTGCGTTAAATAACCGCATTTGCGGGATTTTACAAATTCTTATAATTTTGTTCATAACACAAAAATGATACATCATAACTCATCATAACGCATATTATTTCACAAATCCAATAACAATAATTTACACATACTTATATAATTTGATAAAACTGACAGAGCTTTTTTTCATAGCATTTCAAAAGGTTTGGAAAGTTTGTGTAACTGTCGTAGCTAAAATTTATTCAATCTGATAGAACCCACATAAGTGTAATGTTTGGCTCAGAACTCTCCACTGATGCAACCCATATATTAAAAACTATATATTAATTCCATATATTAAAAAAATTCATTTATTTTTAAAACTAACATTATTCCATACTTAATTTTTAGATGCACATAAAAATTGTGAAACCAAAATTTCAAAAATTGACTTAATTTTATAAACTTAAAAATAAATCTTATGTGTTCTCTAAACCTATTAACTTTGCAAAAGCTTATAAAAGCTCAGACAAAATTATGAAGCCTGTTTTCTGAGACAAATAAAGCATTTTGCCGAATTAATAACTTAATTAAACGTTTCACTGATGTCATCGATTAAACCAGACTGAATAAATATTTGCCAGGATATTTTTTAGCACCTATACTTTAGAATGGGTGAACCCAAATAGTGCAGTAAGTAATGGCGTCACATGGCCCCTAAAAATTGTCTTAACATACATATGTAAATGTATTTTATTTAACAATGATGCCTCGAATATGCGTTTGTTTACTCCCATTACTTGCCAACAATAGTGTAGAGCGCTTCGCTTAGGAACTTATAATACTGTTCGAGAAGGGACTCCAACTCTGCAACCTGACAAGTCTTCGGCTCGTCACAATTGTTTACCTTACGTCACTTTTTTTTAACTGGAATGTTGCGAGATTCGTAAGTCGGTTGTTTTTAGATATTAAACATAAGTATTTTTTAAACAATACATTACTCTCGCTCTTATCTTAAAATACGTTAATCTGGTATTTGTAGTAGCGTTGTTACAATTGAGACTAAAATTCTGCAAAATCGAAACTAAGCTTGGTCAGTTCAGCTTAGACCTGAGTTGAATTAGACTAGTCTGGTAATGTGACTTCGTGTAAGCTAGATTCTTTTTTCGTGACATTTTCTGAGCTGGTCCTACTAAATTTATTTAAGTTGAGCTAGTTGGGGCCGATTTCTTTAAGCTGAGCTGAACTAGTTAATTTTTTTATTAATCAACGTGTTTTTTATAAAAATTACAAATAAATTGTTCAAACTTTTAATAATATTTCATATTGATATCCAACATAAAAAAAATCAAAGAAAAAAATAAGGACTGTGACATAGTCAGTATAATTGTGATATCTGAATAAATTATGAATTTTGAAGTGTTACATTGACCCCATGATGTTACAATCATCTTTTTTAAATCTATCTTTTAGATTTAAAACAAACTAAACCAATGATTACGTTAAGAGAACGTAACTTTATTTGTAATTTAATAAACATTGAAACAATCAACTCGCGTTAAGTACATTATTACATGAGAATTTATTTTCAAATTATTATTTTACCAAGTAAGACATTTTTAATCATTTGAAAAATACTTTAATGTATTTATTAATAATACACCAATTTGTTCTAGAGAGTCTATTGAAAGTTCAGTTTATACAAAAAAATACTTAGAATATAAATATTATATTAAAACAAAATAAATTAAAAATTTTTTACAGGATAATGATATTTGAGTAGTAGTTTTAATAAGCTTTGAAGTAATATTTAGCCAGCTTAGAAAAAGTCGTTTCAGACTACCTTAGCTTAATAAAAAAACTGATATTGTCAGGATGGGTCAGCATAACTTATAAAAATTGATTCTGTCAAATTCAGCTCAAATCTTAGCTGAGTTTTACAGAATTTTGATCGAGACAAAACAGGGCCATAATCATGTTTTGCGTCACACTTGATCGCATAAATATAACGCTCGCTGATATAACTTAATACGTCCAGTTAGTCCACAAAAATGTTGATTTTATGGATTTTTTAGATTGAATACGAAATGAAAATGGAAATAATAAAGATCATATTTTTTATCACTATTTTGTGTATTTATAAAAAGTTTCTGATTATTATTTTTACTAAAGAGCTTTTCAAAAAGTATTTATAATAAATTTGTAATTAAAGATCTTCAAAACTTTCTGAATTACTCAAATATTTTTAAAAAATTTAAAATGGGTAATTTGCGTAAATCAATGCTGAGAAATTTAAAATTGCAAAGAATATTTAAAATAGTATTTTTTATTTAAATTTCACCGCAAATCTGCTACTTATTTATAAAAAGTTTTATCAGTATTGAAAGGTGTTATCTACTGTGTCACTAATTCTTGTGCATTTCATCAACTTATTTACTTTTTTTTTATTGAAATATTTGTTTTAAATTATGAAATTTTTTACAAAGATAGTTTTCTTTCTAATAAAAATCTTCTCAAGACACTAGCAGATTTCTCTCCAAGAGCCCAACAAAAATTATTTTCAAAAAACATGTTTTGTAAACTTTTAAAAAAAATCTGAATCAAAATGTGAAATTGTTATTCAAGATGAAAAACAGTTCAACATTTCGCCAAAATATAGAAATTAGTAGTTAAGATTTTCATATTTCATTCAGAATTAAAAAACCTTAAATTTTAAGTCAGATTTTAAAAATGTTAAGACTTCTGATGATTTATATGAAAATAACAAGATTCCGATCATTTTTTTTAAAATTTAAATGTTTACAAGTTTATGAAGAAAAAATATCACAAATAATTTACAGAAGCTTAACATGCTGCTCAGTAAACCCATACTCTTTCAAAGACTCTAAAATGTCATCAATATTAATACACAATATTAATGAAAATATATAATTATTCATTTCGCACAAATTTTAGTACATGTTCGAGAAAAAATTCGCATTCTAAAATGTTTCTATTGCACAATATATAAACAAAAAAGATATTTTTAGGTACTTTTCTTTAAATACTAAGACCTCAACCAGCGAACTTTTTTTCTTCCTCAATACAAAAAAATGATGTTTATTAATTTCCATATACTTGAGTGAAAAAAATTGCAGAAAATCAACATCAAGTATTGAACGTATTTAATCTTTTATTTTATATATTAATCCAGTCTTTTGTTGTAATAAGTGATATTTCTTTTATGCAACTCGTCAACGACTGTTTCCACGACTTGGCAAACCTTATCTATATCGTCGTTTTGCTCTTATCATACAAAAAGCACAGTAAAATTGCACTCTCCCGCAATCGTAACATTTTGTTCATCACAAATACATGAAAACCATTATTTTCTTTTGTTCATAATAAGATATTAATTTTCGTTTATTTGCAATAAACACACATTTTTCGTATAGAACAGGGCGCTATAAATATTTTTCGTCCCTAGTTGCTTTGACGAATTTCATTTTGCAACCTGTTTTTTCTTAATTTGTTTGTTTTTTTTTAATTTGTCCACCTCTCGTGAGTACCATTCTAAGATTTTATATTTATCACAGATGTTTTAACACGTTAGTTCTCTACATTGCGGTGTACTCATATACATATATACTCGTCTGTTGCTCGTATTTTAGTTGTATATTTTATATATATTATCTGTGACTCGCTTTTAATTGTTCGTCGTAGCGGTATGCTATCTCACTAAGGCCTGCCTTAGTAGAAAAATATAATCACCTGCCTGCTTAAAAAATAGATCTTGGCGTTCTCAGAGCACGCGCTAAAACGCACGCATTATTTGATATTTTTCTTGTTAACGCGTGATTATATTATTTAACGTTTGTCTCCTCTGCAATGTTACTCTTTTTCTTTACATCGATTAGCGTCTCCTTAAAACCGACAGATTTTTTTTCTTAAATATTAGTTAATTAACAACGCAGAATATGGTGCGTTTCAAGTGAGGTTTCTTTTGGGGGCGTTTTTTTGATAGCAATTTCACTAAAGTTTCTCTTGTATTTTTTTGTTTGTTAACCGAACGCCATCTTACAAGTAACATTAAATAAAATTCGAAGTTAAAACTTGAATGACAAACAGACGCATTTTTTTCTTATTAAACTACGTGATGATAAGAAGTAACAATTATGATCGCTGCAAATAATATCAAGATGTACAAAAGAATAAAATTTGATTTTACAAAAGAAGGGAGAAAAACTGAATCCACAAAGGAATCAAGGCCCTAAACACGCGGTCTCGTCAATATTTTTTTGTTATATTTGTACCTTTATCACGCTAAGGCTCAGTCGTAAGAGTTTTTTGTAATCGATTCCTTAATCGTTCTTAACTATGTGTTATTTGTGAGTTGCGCTCACTTTCGTAAAAACTGAGAGACCGCGCGTGCGCATTAACTGACGTGGTTACTGCAGATCGTTTCGCTTGGATTTTTATTTTTTCATCGTTATTTATCTATTTATACGCGCATCACATGATTTTCATCTTTTTTTTCAAGTCTTAAGATTTGCAAGTTATCCGTTGCTCGATTTGTTTTTTCTAACACTCTCACGTTATTTCATACATACATGTGTTATAAATCTGCTGGAGCACTCCGATTCGCAAAGGATTATGCTGAATAAAGTAGTTTTTAAAAAAAATAAATTAAATACAAATGTTGATCAACTAGTGGAAACAGTTGATTTCACCACATTACTTTGAAGCGAAAACTTTGCTTTTAAGTTGGATTTCGTTCTGGACTTTCTTTTTTTAGTTCGTTTAGTTACACAGGCTCGGGACTCTTAGGATTATTTTTGGTGGACGTCGCGGTATTTTAACTTTTCAACGCGACTCAGGTACATATTAAGGCCTGTTCTTTGCATTTCTTCTTGTGGACATTCATGTTTTTTCGTTTCGTATATTTAATTTGTGTTCTTTCTTAAATCAATATTGGATGATGCTATTTCAAACGAAACATTTGTTTGCGCGGTAATTTGTGTCATTTATTGTAAAAATATCGTTAGCGTTTGATCTTAATTACGATAAATGACAAGATCTGTTGTGCTGTTCGTATCACGAAAAAACATAATAGAAAAGATTGTTTCATTTATAATCAAATGAAAATGATTGAGCCAAATGTGATAGCTTAAGAATGAGCTCTATTAATTAAGCTGTCACAAAAAGGATTTAATTAATTAATAACAAAATGCACGATGTTTTTTTTGTATCTCTCGCTCGCTCAGTTATTCTCTCATACCTCAAAGTTCAGTTATACACATCTTTCGTTTTGCATAGTTTTATACTAATCAATTGCTAGTTTTTAAAGTTACCTCGCATTGTTACAACGTTGTCCGATTGGTCTTGGTATTAAAAATAACCTCGGATCGTGTGTGATTGAGAATGATATTCCCTCGCGCTTTATTAAGAGATATACTTCAGACTTTATAGACCTTCTGGTAAAGTGAAAAGCTCGCTAAATTTATGGAATTTTCAAACTTTTCTATTACCGAAGCAGTTGCCTTGGTTTTTTTATACTACAAATTTGTATATAATATTATTCATCTCTTGGTTTAATTTTTTGTTTTTGTTTGTTTTTTTTTCATCTCATACACTCACCTAATATGTTCCTCGCTAAAAATTTGTTTCCCGTTCAAGTTGGAAAAATATTTATGAACGACTTTTGACTAAATCGTAGATTCTAGTTATTACTTTCTCATGGAAGATCGTCGATTTGGGATGCGACTTTGAAGTCAGTTTGACTTGATAGTTATATACACAAATGAGACCTTATAAAGTTGAATTCAAATTCACATTTGTTCTACCACCAGTAAAATCTAAGTTGCATCCACTGCTCTTTTTTCATCATTCATGATTGAAGACAACAAATCTATTTGGTTCTTTTTTTAAAGTTATTGTGCATTGGATTGTGTGTAATCCTTTTGTTTTTCATTTCTTCTGCTTTTGTTTTCTTCATTCTTTTTGTTGAAAGATATAATACTTGAAATATAAACTGCACGACGAAGAAGTCTCTCTGATAGTGTCTTTTTCCTGTTTTATATACTTTTTTTCTATACTTAATAATGAAAATCATATAAGTAAAGAAATGTCTAACTTATGACATTGTACTCTTCCATGTAGAACTTGAATGTCACGCTTCAAAAGAGATCTTCATTTGACTTTTACAACACAGACTAGCTCTTTTAGCACTGATCGGATAGAACTAAAGGCATAATCATTTCCCTGCTATCACCGCCATAAGAATCTTTCATTACTTTGGGAAGCTCATCGTCATTCAGAGGTCTCCATTTTTCTCCCAGTGTACTTTTTATTTCCTGCAATAAAACAAATAAAAACTTTGATTAAATGTTTAAACTTTGATAAATATTATTAGTCTGTTTTAAATTGCCTAAAATTAAAATATTATCCGTAAATTTGTAAAAAAAATGGGTTTTAGGATTAAAATGTTCATTTTTATGTACTACATACCTGTAAAAACTTTTTGTTCCAGCATTTCAGATCACGTTTACGAAATTCCAAACGTTTTAGCGTATCAATTCTGAGTCTCAAGATACCTACTAAATCTTCTAGATAATAATCATATCCCATGAACACTAGCTCTATTAAACGATTACATTTCCATGCAAGCATTAAAATTGGATCTGGCCTATAAAAATAATTTTAAATGTTGTACACGTAATTTTGGATAATTATAACAACACTTTTAATACTAGGGGAGACTTGAACATGTTGGACAATTCAAAAAAATTCTAATAAATTGTATGAAGTCAATATACATATGTCATTATACGTGCCCTTGATACTGACAAAATTTAATATTATTTTGATAAATATTTTAAATTGTATTAGTAAAAATATATTTCGTTAGTACAAGCTTAGCTTTCTTGCTTTAAATTTCACAGTAAATGAATCTACTTTTCTAAACCGAATTCTGATTTAAGATTGAAATGATTCACTTCTTTACAACTTTTTATGGCTAACTTTATTATTTATAAATTATTTTTCAAATTTAAATGAATATTGACAAAACGCATTGTGGGCATACTAATGCTTAAAACAGTTATTGCTGACAATTTATAATTAAGTATTTTTCTAAAAATATATGAAGCATTCCGTATCTAAAGAATCAATATCCAAAAAATTTGTTTCAGCTGTCAAATTCAAATTTAAAAGTTAATTTTAATATCTAATGAAATGTAGATTTATTATAGATAAATAAACACTTTTTTCCACAGATTATGATTATCTGATTAATTTATATATTAAAAATAGATATTAAGATGAAAACAGTAAAAAAAGAAAACAAGGAGGGTTTTTACACAGTTCGACCTATTTAATTTTTTGAAATTTGAGTTAAATTATCAATTCAAGTCTATAGTTTATGATATCAAAATCTTAGATCGGTAATATTAAAAAAGGTGGCAAATTATGTTTTTACTCAATTTTGAAAATACTAAATCTCAAAATCTATTTATTTAAACATTATGGGATTTTGATATAATAATATAGAGACCTAAATTAATAATTCATATCAAACTTTACAGAAATTAAACGAGTCCAAATGTATAAAAACTCACTTTATTTTATTTTTTGACATTTTTCATATTAATAACTATTTTGATGTATTAATTGATTGGTAGGGATGTGCGAGATCTCGATCGATCACTTTCGAGCGAGATCTCAGTCAATTTTCGAGATTTCAATTAATGTTCAAACATACATTTTCAAAAAGATCGATATTACTTTGAATATACTTTAGCCCTTAATTTAAACATAAATTTTTTTGTTCATTTTTTTGAGATCTATAATAACATTAATCTTAATATTATTCATAATATAAATGGTTGTATACCAAAAGTTAAGCCAAAATAATCTATTATATAAATCTATTACAGCGCCATCTGTTGAATTTTTGATTTTGTCATGAACATTATCTTAAAGTTGAGATTTCAAGTTTTAATTTAAAACAAAAATTTGAGTCATTTTGATGAAAAATTGGCAAAGTTACGGCTGTTTGAAAATGTGCTTTTTATAAGCAAATTACCGTTTTAAAAAACTCGTATATAGCACGGTTTTTTTACATTAAAAACATAAAAGTGCATGTTTTTCGAGTTTTTATACCTCTCCGGACCGTTTTGGGGGCTGGCAAGCTGACGCATTTTCTGAAGAATCTTAGTATATATTCGAATAAAATATTTTGTTTAATATGCTAGAATAGAAGTACATTCAATTAGATGTTCATGTGAGCTCCAGACTTTTTAAACAAGATTTTAACAATTAACAAAGTTCTTCAAAACTAATAATCTCGAAAAAAAAATTCGAGATCTCGCATACCCCTATTTATTGGACAATCATAATCTGTATTAAAAGAGATTTTTATTGTTCTATAACAAATCTACATTTTAAAACATATTAAAATTAAGTTTTCTTTATATGTGGCTTCTTTTGATGTAAAATTTGTCGTAAAAATAAACCTGCCCTTTCATTTGTAAAGTTCCCAAAAATCAATAATTTTATTACAGCTTGTGAACCAATTAAAATTTAATTTTATAATTAAGGGTCCACTCTTCCAAAAATTCTAGTAATCTTTGCTAAAATGGGTACCTTCAATATTAAAATCTAAATATGCGAATGTGCATCGAACGTATCCTAATCTCCCCTATAGATAACTCGAAATTAAATTTACCCATTAGGATGGTTCCAATTCAATGACTGAGAAGCCGAATTTTCATGATAAGAATCAATCCAAATAAAAGATTGAAGGGTATTTGCATACCATTCAGTAATTCGATTTAATGCATTGTAATTGATGTACTCGCAGAACAGCACTTTTATGTGCGTCAGAGGCATTGCTGGTTTCAAAATATCATGCATTTCCTCAACAGCATCGTATGCATGTATAAAAGATAGACGTAACTGACACCGAGGACTGAAATAGAAACAAAAAATGAATGAATTAATAATTCAAAATAGTGTTTTTTCAAATTGTTTTTCAGTGGACATACTTTTTTTCATAAAATTTTTTCCAAGCATTATTCGAAGTTCCAGCATAAGTTTCTTCCCAGCCATGAACATGAATAACAAGTTTCTCCATTAACCCACTATTTAATGCTTTTAGCAAGGCATCGTTGACAAACTCATAATCTATTGTAAGATGTGATAGTTGAGAAAACCAAGTGAAACAAGAGCTGTCAACTTCTGTGAATTCATATTTATTGGGATCATCTTTAACTGAAGCCAAACTGAGATGGGTCAAGTATTTGCCATGACGAAGTTTTAATGATTCCAAAATCAAATGAACATTTGGTGCTATGTCCTCGATACATCCTAATTTTAAATATTGTAGCGAGTTAGCATTTTCGATTATTTTTAAGATGGACTCAATCAACATTGAACATTCGTGTTTTCTGAAAAAAAAAAAAATATTATTATTATTTTAATTTGAAGTAAACAAAACCCGAGTAAAAATTTATTAATGATGCCATATGTGTACTATAAATGGAGCTATATATAAATTTGTACTTGGGAAATTTACAAAAATGTTGAATACATACGCTTCATCATTGCAAGGAAAACACTTGTTATTGGATGACGTAAAGGAAGAGCTGTTTGGTTCTAACGTAAGTTTGTATAGTTGACGATTGTAAGTAAGCTTTTTCAATAAGTTCAAAACACTTGGAAAGCTGGAATCATCCCAACGAATGGTGACATCTTGTACACTTAAAGCGAAACAGTTACCTAGAAACCTAATTGGCAACCAATTATTCAATTATTTGTTCACAATTCATTACATAAATTCACTCATTTCATTGATTTTTAAATTATCTTTCGCATTATCGCAATCAACAGAATACACCACGTATCTGCTCGGTGGGACATTAAATATATAATTAAGGAGCGATCAATAAAGTGGCTTATGACAGCAGGTGATTAGATTTTATTATGTCTTCAGAGTGCAAAGATTTTAGCGACAAAAAATTTAAAAACCTTCTTTTATATATTCTAAAGTAATTATTTTGGTAACATTTATACAAATCGATTCGATTATCAAAAGTTTCAGCTCTAGGATATAACTTTGAATTTCAAATCAGATTTTAAGTAAGATTGATTAATTGAAAATAGGTCAATTTAAAATCCTTTTGATATTGACAAATTAATCAAAAAAGTTTAAGAAAAAAAAACTTCTCATTAATCATAATAAATATGAGTCACTTTATTATCAAAATTAATATACTTAATATTTTACTCTGAAATTAAACATTATGTTTATTATATTTGAACATACCTGTACCAAGATATTCTGCGTTTATCTTGAAAATCAAAAACAATTTGTTTCCAAAAACTTGGATGATATAAAGTCATTCTCCAATTTTTGCAGACCTAAACAATAAAATATAATTCATTTTTCCACAATTCTTAAAACAACATTTATACATCAATTTTTTTTTACATTTAATTTCCACGACAAATTTTACATTACAATAAATAATTTGAATTAAATACAAAATAAAAAAAAACAATTGTTGCATCGAAAACAAAAATTTATTATTTACTTTTAGCTCAAAGAAAACAAGTTTGACGTAAAATTAAAAAGTACTGTTAAA
>JABFPM010004996.1:0-11852 GCA_022817325.1 Idris sp. 1 HC-2018 | reverse complement strand
AATCACCTTTTAGGGTGATACAATCGTTCCAACGCTTTTCCAATTTTTCAATACCATGTTTATAAAAAAAATTATCTTTCGCTTCAAAATAAGCTTCAGTTTCAGCGATGACCTCCTCATTTGAGCCAAATCTTTTTCCCTGGAGCATTTTTTTAAGATCAGCAAAGAGCCAGTAGTCACTGGGGGCTAAATCTGGCGAGTATGGGGGGTGGGGAAGCAGATCAAAGCCCAATTCGTTCAATTTTGCCATTGTTTTCATCGACTTGTGGCAGGGTGCATTGTCTTGGTGAAAAAGGATTTTTTTTCTCTGCATGTGCGGTCGTTTTTTTGCGATTTCCTCCTTCAAACGCACCAGCAAGTCAATATAATAATCACTGTTGATCGATTTACCTTTTTCGAGGTAGTCAATGAAAATCACGCCATGCGTATCCCAAAAAACTGACGCCATGACTTTGCCAGCTGACTGCTGCGTTTTCGGACGCTTCGGACGGCTTTCGCCAGCTGTGCGCCACTCAGATGACTGCCGCTTCGACTCTGGAGTGTAGTGATGTAACCATGTTTCGTCCATGGTCACGTAACGACGCAAGAAATCTTTTTTGTTGCGAGTAAATAGCGATAAACAGCTTTCTGAATCATCGACTCGTTGCTGTTTTTGTTCCATCGAAAGCAATCGCGGCACCCACTTGGAAAAAACCTTTTTCATGCTCAATTTTTCATGAAGGATAGTAAATACACTTCCATATGATATCTGTGTCATCTCAGCAATCTCACGGAGCTTCACTTTACGATCTTTCATTATAATTTTTGTCACTTCACTCACATTTTCCGGTGTAACGGCTTCCACAGGTCTACCCGAGCGTTCCGCGTCATTTGTGTCGGTACGACCACGTTTAAACTCGGCAAACCACCGACAAATCGTTGCTTTTGATGGACAAGAGTCCGGGTAACATTTGTCAATCCATTGTTTCGCTTGCACGGTGTTTTTACCCATTAAAAAACAATGTTTTATCAGAACACGAAACTCTGTTTTTTCCATTTTTTAAACAAACTACAAAACGACTTTACTCCAACCTCGATAACTCAGCTGTTTCTGGTCCAATCGACTTAAAATTTTGACACGTTTCAAGCAAAGGTTAGTACTCTAGAAAGACCTGGTTACTGGTTTACTACGAGCGCCATCTCTGGGTTAGTCTCGGGACTTATTGATCCATGTGTTACTTCAAACATTCTAGCAGAGTTAAAAATCAGTGCAGAAGTCAATAAAAAAAAAGAGAAAAAAAAGTAAATAAAATGAAATTAATTTTCGTAAAATCAGCAGTGGAATACTTACAATCACCAGTCAAATGAAAAATTAATCCACAAAATTGAATAAACCTCTATATAGAATTAGAAGACCTATCAGACGAAATAATTAATAAAATCTTACACACTCTGAAATCAATTATTCGACTCACACACTGTTGGAAATTCCTCGCAGTGCCCCTGCTCCTTTTAGGGAACCACATGGAAAACCTTATACGGATTCTCTGCCCAATTTTCTTGATGGGTTTCCGTAATGACTTTCTCAATGGGGTTTACATACGTCCAATTAAGGATACGATCCATTCGGTATACACTATTCGAAATACACCTTAACCTAATATACTATTTCATTACTGTCTTCTCTTTCACGCATTTCCGCTCTCGTTCTTCCTCGTTTTTTTCCTGCAGTTTCAGTTGAATTTGCATACAATACAATTCTGTCGCCAAGTGAAAAAAGATATTGTAATTAAATGTGAAATGTGTTCATTGGCAAAATGAACTCCAGGGGTCATTCAAATTTAACAAAGATGAACTGTCTTTGGCAGATGCTAATTCTTCTTTAATTCTCTTTCAATGGTTCTTTGTAAAAAAAATGTCCATTAAAATTGAGCTCTTACTTTTATAACAAATTCTAATTGACTTTAGAAAAAAAGAAAACCCAAACAGATATTAATGTAAACGGAAAATAGCAAAAGGAATCAATATGTGATGGTAATTGAAAAGCTAAAATAAATGATGGAATTTACTTGTTAGAGTGAAGAAAAGTTGTATAAAAGAAGGAGAACTTTTTGTTGTAAAAAGAAGTGGAACTGAAATACAAATTTGTTTACAAACATCTGTCAAATGAAGAAAATCGTAAGGAAAAGCGTAATCCCTCGAGGTGATTGTCAATTAAAACTGTCAATGGAAGCCGAAAACAAGTAAACGCACATACACAATAGACCAGTGAGTGTACATTGTTGCCGGAGATTTTGCCCCGGTGAAAAGTAGTAAGTCAAGAAGAATACTCGAGTGGTGTAGTCCCCTTGACAACGATTGCCGATCAGCGTAAGTAAAAGCGAGCAGGCACTTAATGGCACCCACATCCGTCTAGGATGTGAGAGACGCCTCTTCCAAGAACACTGCACCGCAGTCATGACAGCTTGTTGCTCTCAGCTCCGACTTTTTTTCCTTTTCTTTTTTATCTGTCTCTGTTCCTATAAATAGACTCGTTTTTTTTTTCTTATTCATACTTCGCTTTATTTTTAATTGAGGCAATTAACAACAAATGGACGAAAATTATTCATCGATAAACAATGACAAGCTGATGCTGAGAAATGGCTGAATGAAAATAAACTGAGAGAAATAATTTTGCAGCACAAAAAAAAAGAAGAAAAATTAATAAACCCCGAACAAAGGTATTAATTTGAAGTACACGATTTTTTAATATGTAAGCTTAAATATATGGGGATCAAATTTTAGAAACGAAAATATGAATTGTTAATTTAACAGTGTTGAATAATAAAAAAGGTGGTCTGATTTTAGTGAAATAAAATTGAAAAGTGAATGAAAATTAGCAAGTGAATTATGTATATTGTGCCAATCAATAAATGTAAAACATTTACAAGCATGATCAATTTAAAAATGGCTTAAATTATAAATTGATAAAAATTTAATTGGACATACAGGTCAGCAGGAAATTAAAGTTTTTCTGTGTTAAAAAATTATTTTGCATCCAAAATTAGGTTTTGCATTATATTTATTTAAATAACTTTATTGAAATGCCACACTTGTATTTCTTCAAAGATTAATTATAATTTTTTTTCGTCCAGACTGCATTTGCTTTCAAAAATTCTGCATAACTAAATATAATGAAAGTTTAAAAAAACTGTATTAGTAAATTGGAGTTAAATATCTGTATTGTCCATTTCTCATTGGTTATGAGACTCCTATTGATCAGCCTCAGGTATTTCGATACTCTTCTCTCTTGCACTTTTCTTTTTTGTGACGCTTTTTGTTTTATAAACATCTATCATTCCTTTTTTCTCCTTTTTTTGTCCACCAACAATTTATACATTGATAAAGAAGCGTTTCGTTTTATGAAACCGTACGCCGTTGCAAAATCAAGCGACGTATGCAGCGTCAACGTAAATAATAAAATTGGACTCGCTTGGGTATGAGTGGAAATGGCGTATTGATCATTACACGCTGCTCGACGCAACGACGACAGCATCTACCGTATTGAAGGTTGTCTGAATACGCCACTCGGAAACGTTGTAGCTACATTAAGCTGACGATTTTCAATCACTGAAATCAGACCTCTGCTGTCATGAAATTTGAACAGCCAATCGCAGCCAATGCCTTCATTTTGTGTGTATTTTTTCATGACGCAAAGTTATCCGATACACTAATAAAAAAAACAACAATAACTAATCCTGTTTTTACAAATCTAACCGTTAAATTTTATTTAAAAATAAATGTTGACTTGAAAGTAAATAATTACAATGAAATTTGTGATGAATAATTCTAATCAGCTTTGGACTTTGTTTAGTGACAATAATTTTTCGAAACACTTGTTTTGCAAATTTAGATGCAATTTTAAATTGCACGAAACAAGGTTGCATACACGCGGAGCGTCAACAAAATTCGCTTACCATGTACTCTCACTGTGAAATGTGATTATATACGACGCGCGCTGTTGTCTGCCAAGTTGCGAGATAGAAATGCACAATAATGAATGCATTTGAGTTTCTAATTTGATATCGACGGTTGATTTACAGCAGTGCAGTGTCGTTCCTCCACTAATACGGATGATTATTTGCGAGAGGGGAAACACTATTTTTTTCGCCATTTAATGGGCTTTATTGTTTTGACGAACTGAATCACAGAGAAATGTTGAAAGCTGCATAATTTAGAGTCTCAAATCTTATTTATTATTTGCGCATTGTGTAGTACATCGTAAATTCTAAGCGTTAAACGTTAACATCTCATCGCCACAAGATATGGATCAAAATTAAAAATGCATTCAACCGGAGCGTTTTAATATATCATTTCTTCATGTACTTTGCAAACACGTGGATTATAATAATAATAAATAAAAACAGTGCAAATGAATTTTTTATTTATTAAAATTGCGCAAGTTTTTTTTCCTTTTTTTACAGATCAAATAAATTGGAACTAATAAAACAAAAAGTAAACTAATTTTCTAGCAAACCTTTGAAAATTTTAACGCCATTAATTTTTATCACACAAAGCAATTATTTCAAAAATATAAGCTCGATGATAATTTGACGTCACCTTAATTTACATGCAAATTTTTACACAGCAAAAGTCATTTTTTTGTTGGCAGTAATTAAATGCATACGATTTTTCCTAGATTCAAATAAAATGCAATTACGAAAGGTTTAATGGCAATTTTAAAGCGGTTAATCATTTTTCAACTTGACACTACTTTGTCGCAAATTTATTGCACGCTGTTTTGTAGATAAATATGACCGATAATCTTACTGTGACAATAAGTAAACGAGCTGTTTTATTGGCCAGTTCGCAGACTTAAAGACTTCCGAAATGTTCTTACGAAAATAATTACATTTACAAAGCCGGAAATTTGTACTGAAACAGAAATCGTTTGATAAATATTTCATCAACCTTTCAGATCATCCAATTTTTTTCTTTTCCATATCGCTGTAAATATTCTCAAGGCAAATTTTATTAGCAACTTTTCTGTTGTCTAACTTTTACATCACAAGCATTGGAGGTTTTTTTTCTCTCTAAAGAAACAATTTTTTACGTCAAAACAAAGTCGATACGCATAAAATATTTCGACTGCGACCCAGATTTTGCGGTGACACAAAGGAAAAGTTTTTGATTGACGAAGGCCACATAAACGAGCATCACGATATCGTCGCGAAAAAACATGCGACTCTCTTCTTTTCTTTAACATCTCCTCTTCGTCATTTGTGCACGGCAAAGTCCAATTATTTTTTTAAGACGAGCGCTTTTTTCTTTCTCCCCCGAGTTCGAAAAACGAGATTTTTATCGTCTTGGAATATTAATTATATTTTTTTCATTTTAAATCAGCGCATCCAGGGCTGATGAAAAATTTACGACTTCATCGCTAGTGTTTTTATTTTCTGGAACTTTTTTTTTCAACCTAGTGCCAAAAAACATTAGAGTATCAATAGTAGTTTAGCTTTTTAAGTAAGTTCTTTTTTTTTTTTGGTCAAAAAAAAGTGCAGTAATTAATTGAACTTGCATCAGGCGATTTTGCAGCAGGGCTGCATTTACGTTCTTTTGAATTTCAATGATTACAGCACTTCTGGCCGGAAAAAGGTGTAAAAGTGGTTTTGCAAAAATACAATACATATCCATTTATCGAAATCGGCTTTGAACGCCACATTCAGGCAAGTATTTTCAAAAATGAGTTTATTTTGAAAGGACAAAAGAAGAGTTTTAGTACGCAAAATTCTTTGTGTGTACAACATTTTGCAGAACTAAAAAATTTGCGTTTCAGATATATTATTTTTTCAATTTCATTTTTTTGTAAAATAAAATAAACACATTTTTTAATGACAGATTTTTGAAGAGTTCTTTGAAAAAACAAAGTCAGCCTCAGTTTTACCAATATTTTAATATATTTATTTGAAAATAAATTGGAAAAGATATTTTAATTTAAAAAAACACTGGATTAAAATTGCAATTTCATTTAAATTAAAGTTACTTTTTCAAATAACAGTACATTCATAATATTTATGTGTGTGTGTGTAAGGTTTTGTATACTTAATTAAAAAATGCCAATAGAAAAAAAAAGAAATAATATTTTGCATGTAATAGATTTTATTAAAGATACACACACACACAATTTTTAAACGATAACTCGCTGCATTAACATTTAATTATAATAAAAGAGTGAATATTAATTTTCTGTTATATATTTTTACTACATAAAATTGTTACCGCAAAATTGATTTTTCGTACCGAAAAATATCTTATTCAAAACAACATTTATTTTTATAGCACCGAAGTGCCGTTTCTGAAGTAGTTAGCCAAACGGAACAGAAACAGGAAGTTAATGCCACTGTAATCTAATTTTCATATCATCTTGCTAATTTATTGTAAAAACAACCGCCTGACTTAAAAATACGCTAAATTTTTAATTATCTTTTAGTTATTTAACTATATATGTACAATTTTTTTACTTCACTGTTAACGGAAATTGCGGTTTTTCGTGGCTTGTAATCACACTTAATTGAATTTTATTGACCGAGACATTTGAACAAGACACTTCAGTAGAAAATTGAAAAATATTATCGAGCAAGATCCACTGGAATGACATATTTGCGCTGGTGATAAAATAATTATTAATAAATAATCTTCTTCTTTTTCATCATACCTACAATAAAATGCAGAATATTATCTGCACAATATAAATAAAATATTTAATTGTCAGAATAGATATATTAAAATAATCGTTTCTTGAAGGGGAAATTTTACCACGAATTTTTTATGAATTTTACTCTTTAACGAATTACAAATTAAAAGTATAAAAAATGTATTTTATTCTAATGAATATTATCATCTAAAATATTAGTAAATAAACATTTAACCCATAAAAAATGTAACTTATTCCAATGAATTTTCAGCTATTAACTTTTTGCATATATTTTTAATTCTAACTGCAATTCAATTGTATGAAATTGCAGATTTCCAATAATTTAATTTTACAAATTACAGTTTTCCTATAAAAGATTCTACAAGTTTATATTTCAACATGTAAAATATATAAACAGAAGCTTTTGAGTATAAAAATAAACTTGTAAAATACACAGGATACATATTATATATACCTATGTTGTATGAGTGTATATATATGTGTACATTGACCGTCTTCGTAGCAAGAATATAAGCGATGGAATCGATTCGTAAATTATAGTCGACTACTCCGGTAGCTGTCTGTCGACGTCCTGCCAGGCTGCGGATCAATGACAGACTGTTGCCTATAGTCTCGCCTCTCGTTCGTCCATTCCGTCGACGTGTCTTTCTTGACGACTCGTTATTACCGTTGTAAATATTCAATTAACGTGAACACGATGACAGACGAGAGCAGATCTAATATCTTTCCGTTTGGCTTTTCATTATTTCCGCGCTGCAAAAAGTTATTTTACACCGACAAAAGAAATTTCTAATTATCACACAATCCGAGTATTTACTCCCTTTGTCTTGTTGCCGCTTTTTAATTAATATTCCTGGGCGCGCGTTTGTTCGCACGATGTAACGGGTGTTTTTCGCGAAACCGCGTCCTTTTTATTTCTTCCATTATTCCTTTACAAATAAAATTATATTCTGGACGAAAAAAAAAGTATAGAAAAAAGCATATGTTCGTATTTTTTATACGAAAAATAATAAAACTTGTATTTCTTTTTTTTTTTCATTGTAAATAATTATTTCGCATGAAAAATCGATCAGCAGGAAATATTTCGTAATGAGCCGACAACAAGCAAAAATACAAATAACTTCTGCGTTGTTCGAGATAATTGGTTGAAAGTCGATCAGTTGGTTCGACGCTAATTAATAGTCGCCAGCGAAATAATGGCTGCAAAAGGGGGCCACTGTGATTTCATCGAGAGCGCAAAGCCCAAAGATTACTCGTTAACCGTACTCTCTCATGTAGTCCTTTTTTTTATTCCGAAAAAGCATTTTTTACTTAAGTTTCGTGCGGCTGGGAAAAAAGAATTATTCAGGTAGCAAGAAAAAAAATGAGGAAAATGTTTTTCCCTTTTTTTTTTATTTTTTTTTTATTTTATTTTTATTTTTTTTGACGAAAGATAAAAAAGAGTAATATAATGGAGCCTTTGTCTTCTTTTCTCGCAGCATTTTTCGGGCAAAGGATCGCGCGCGTTGTTTGTCGGACGCAGAAGTTTTTTAATTGCCAATAGTAAATTATTAACCCGAGGGCTTGATCAATGAAGCGTCTTTCTCGCGAAGGCGACAAGACAGAGACGAATTGCGCTTACGGTTTAGGATTAAAATTGAGTCGAGACAAATTTGATCATGTAAGAATCACGTCTGGCGAAAAATTACACCTTCTTCCGGGGGAAGAGATTTAATTAAATTTGTTATTAATTTGACTCGTGACATTTTTCTCCGCTCCGAGAGTTCTGAATGTTTTATAAACATCAAGCTCGCGCGTCGTATGACGTTTGTTCTTTTTCTTCTTTTTTTTGACGAACAAAAAAAAAGATCTTTTGCGTGTCAAAGAAGATTGTTAATTTAACTATATATACACAGGTGGAATTACAAACCAGACTGTCTTTCGAACGACTGTCTTTTTTCTGCTTTATATAATATTGCCGAGCTTATTTTGTATTGAAAAATAAACAATAAAAAATGTCAAATATATAAAATAATTATTTTTGATACTGCTTAAGCAGCAATGAACATGAAAATATACAATGAAAATAAATTTCTCATGTAAATAAATGAAAAGAATTATTAATATTACACTATTAGAGATTAATATAAAAATTGTTCTAAATGCACAAATACTTTGGTTAATTTTAATATGCAGTTGCAATGTTGTCAAAAAAAACTTTTACACATACTTAAATTAATCTCAATTTTTAATCGGGAAACAAAAATAAATTACAGTTTATATCTTTCGATTTATTTCATTGCAAGGCCTTTATACAAAATTATATTCATTTACATTTTAATTATAATCTAGATAATTATTAAACTGTACTAAGAACAAAAACATTTATGTCACACTATTTAACTCGCATAAAAATTCTTTTTCAAATGACTTGAATTTTATTCTTCTCAAAAGATAAATATTTATTAAAATAATATTAAATTTACGAAAATCGCATTAAATATGCAAAACGCATTTCGCCCAAGAATGTTCATTTATTAATACGACACTGCAGCGCGTTGAAGTGCATTTTGAAAGCACACCACTTTTCGCACCATAAAGCACGCACTCACACACGCACACACACGCACACACATACACATATATTTATACATATGTATATTGACGTTTACATGCGTGGGGTTAGTTAGTTCATAGCGCAATGATTCGTATATGTTTGTCTTCCTTTTGAAAGATGAACACCCCGCAATCATATAATTACAAAAATGCTTTGTATGCCACGCTAACGAATGCGTATTTTGTTCCCAATGGTCCTTAATTAGCCGACTGATATTCCGACCAGGAAATGTCAGGTTACAAGCTGAATAGTCTCTGATTAGATTATTATCGGCTTAGACCTTAGTATAATACTGCATACACGGGTATTACGATTGGCTCAAATATTTACACGGTTCCAATTTCGCGGGAATTAAATTTTTACAGCGGCACATTATACATTCTTTTAGGCGGCCTTAATACCCAACGTATTCTCCACACTCAAGTCAAGTGTAATGAGAATTCAGCCCGGTTTAATAATATTATTTTGTAATAACGAGTTCTCCCGGTTCTTCTAATCTTGCGACCCTTCTAACCTGAATTTATTTAACGAAGCAACTCGCTAATGAGAAAAGATTGTTCATATTGTTACAGTCAATTGTTTATAATTATTTATAATGTTAGCAGATTTACAATGAATAACTACTTTAATTTGCAATATAATAATACAAGGAAAACCATTTTCTTTGCAAATAATAACAATACAATTAAATTTAATAATATATATTTGAATTTAATATTGTCAAGACAGCAAAACAATTATTACATTTAAGTGCTAATTATTATTTATTGTAAGACGACATTTTCATGATAATTTAGTCGTCATTTTCAATTGCGAAATTTAAAATTTAGTTAGAATTTTTTTTCTCATTTTGACAAAGCATTAATCGACATTAAATATGCAATACCAAGAAAAATTAGTCTTGCCAATCAGGCATACACACATAAATATACAGACGCTTATCAAATTAGACGTAATTTATAAATTTAAATTTAATTATGACTATTGATTATTTTCGTATGATTTGAAAATTAATTGTAATTAGAGTTTGAAAATAAAAGTTTGCGCATAAATTGCAAATATCCCCCCACGATTGGACGTCCAACTGAGCAGCATTCAAAGTGAACGTGCACTCTGCAGTCGACTCATCTTTTTAAAAAGTCATTAAAAAGAGATAAAGATAATCTCGGCAAAAGTTCGTCCAATTTATTCCAATCGAATATCAGTGTTTTACCAATGGATTCCGTTATTTCCAATCAGTTATTCCTGTAAAGAAATGTCTATCAGCAAATAAAAGACACTGACGGATTACTTTTGTTTTAGTATCGATCCTTCAAAATTTTAATAGCAAAAACAATTTGTTTGAGAGTCTGCATGGAAGAAAAAAACTATTTATTAAACAATCCCAGTTAATTAATTGAACAAACTTTTCATACACAAAGACAGAAATCAGAAAGATGATCTAGTTGGCAAAGGAAAACTTGGCTGCAATTTATTTAAAATCCCGAAACAAGATACTGCACAGAGAAAAAGCTTCTGCGACACCGAGAATTCTTCGTCACTTTAAAGTAATTCCAATAAAAAGCTTCGACATTATCAGCAGATCACGTTTGGTAAAAAAAACGCTAAAGGAAAAGACAAAAAATGGGGTTAGTCAACGTAAGGTCACTAAAATCAATTTCCACTTCGTCTGAGTGAGTATCAGTTTTCGAGATTTTTTTACCTTCTTCTGATCCGTGGTGTATAATGCAGTTGATGTAACTGTATTACTGAGCCGACTGGAAATTGACTTGGCACCATTAGTCGGTTTCTGTTGTCGGTATCGGCCAGCTAATCAGACGTTGATGTGCCGGAATTGCATTCGCGATCAATTTCTCTCTGACTTGTTTTATTAAGTCCCAGAGCAGGGCTCATACAAATAGATAATAATTGATTTTGACTTTAATTATTTGGCATTGTAGATAGATTGCCACCAATACTTGACATCGTTTCATTTTCAACCTATACATATTTCAAAAACCTTCTTGTAATACAGATTTGAATATAAATGGCTAAGGAAAGAAAATAAATCTTTAAACGCAGATACACATCTAGTAACTTTGAACCACGAATAGATATAAAGGCATTTGATCTCAGCAAGTCTGCGATAAAATCTCGGAAAGTCAATGGTTAAAGTTGCCTCCAAGTAACTTTAAGAGGAGCTAAAAAATTTGATTGCCAAATCATTGACAAAATGTTCGAAAAGATGGCCGTGTAGATTCTCAGCACGTCTCAACAGTTTGAAGCAGATTTAACGCTTTTAAGGGATCCCACGATTATTCTTCTAGACTCCAAAAATAATAAATGATTAAACAAATTTCTCGCAAGATTTAAAACAAATTTTAAAGTCCAATATTTTTTAGCCTCAAACTTTTCAAATTTGTTTGTGAACATATATATATGTAAATATATATCAAGTTTTAATCAGATTTGATGATATTCAGTTTTTGAACAGGGTAATAATATCTCTAACGTTATTTGATCTCCAGATCAAAGTAATAACCATGCCAATTTTCAAGCCAAACAGTTCTGTTTCGAGAATCAAACTGATCTATCCTGCTCTGT
>JABFPM010004995.1:0-11853 GCA_022817325.1 Idris sp. 1 HC-2018 | reverse complement strand
TTCAAATGAATAAAATAATGTTGAAAGCGCCTGAAAAACGTCGCCCCTGAGTTTCGGTGGGAGAAGTAGACAGTGTGACGAATACTTAGGTGGTCAACTTAACAGCGTGGACAACATGACAACTTATACTGTATCTAAAATAATATCGAAAATTATTAGTCACTTTACAAATTTGTATTTAAACATTTTTATCATTTTTAAAAACTGAAATATCTAAAAATGTAGAATTTACTTAAATTATTACTTTCTGGCACACCTCTAAATTTCAATTTAGATTCTTTAAAGCTGTTTCATTCATTTGTTACCTCAATTAAATTTTAACTTGATTACTGGTCAATGCTCATCTCGGTAAACACCACTGTTATTGTCAATAAAACTGATTTTCGTTTCCTTTCCCAGGTATAAACGCTCCGCGTGGCACCTGTCCAGCCAATTGCGTAAAGTGAATCGTTATTTTGGCACGCTCTGATCTTTTTTTTTTTGGATTTCGCGCTCGCGAAATTCAAACCCAAGCTCTCAGATCAGTCACTGACGAGAGTTAAACAGGGCGACAACTTTAATTGTTTTTTATGAAATTCAAAACTCTAAAAATCAAAACTTTTATATTTAACAACTGTGAAAATTGTTAGTGATAATATTTTATATAATTTACTATCAATTCACAACTAATAATAAATTTCAAAATGATTTTATTAAATCGTCAAATTAATTGTAATTAACTTTTAAAGTGGATTAATAACATTGTTTGGGGATGTTATGTGATATGTTACTGAGGGTTGATTATGAAATATGTTAACGCTGCTTTTTGTTGTAATAATTGGCAGTGCGGCAGTGGGTCGCGGTGCAGGCGTACTGGGATGAGACGTCCTCAGCAGGAACCACTTCATCATCACAACCAACAGCATCATAGATCTTCGAATAGTCCTACGCGCTCGCGACAAACCCATAACAAGGCAAGTGCATTACACTAAATTATTATAATTTGTTAAGTGCACTTTATATTATGTGAGTCTAGTTTTTATCATTCCATAATAACTAATTACTTATACAAATTAGAGGCTCATAAAATTAATTAAACAATTAATCAAATGAATATTTAATTGAAAAAAGAAACCAATTTGATTTTCTAATTAGCGAATCGTGAATTGATATTTAAGTTTGTAGTTTGATTAATATTAATTAAGTTATTAGCTTTTATCATAATAAATGGTATTATTGTAATTTGAATTTGTAATAGTGTCGTTTTATATAACTCCGTTCACTTAAATCGATAATATCAATTTTTAAAGTACTCCTGAATTGTGTGTTCATTTTGAACTTCGAACTTAAAAGAGGAGTCGCAAAAATAAAATGCTATCCATTTATTTTAATGCATTTGCCGAAAAATGAATTTATACAATGTCAGAAGTAATTAATCACGTTTTATTAAAAATGGCTTCATTATAATTGAATGTTTTACATTTGTTATAAAGAAATGGATTCAGAAATTGTTTATTCATCATACGTAAATTTACTTCTGAGATATTGATGTGAAGATAAAAAATACATTTCTGCAAGCTACCAGTCTGCTTAATAATATATTTATTTCACATTATAAATTTTTATATTTCAGGAATATAGAATAATAATTCCAGTTTTTTTAGTTTGTTCTTTTTATGTGTCATAAAATTTATTATTTCTCATTATTAATTGTCAATACATTGTTATTACTTATGCGTGATTCATACAGAACTAATATTTAACTAATGCAGTAACTGATAGATTTACACCTGTACAATAATTTCCCAATATTATGTATATGTTTCGGCTCATAAATCACACAGAGAACATTTGTACAAATTATTAGTACATCACTGAGAAAATGATTATTGCACAGTGTTACTGATATGAATGTAAATTTTCATAAAAATGATATAAATCATGAAAACTTGTTTTTTTAATTTTATCATTCAAATTAAAAAACATATTATTCTTGCTTGTTATGAATGAAGACAAAAAATAAATTTCAGTTTATGAATAGAAAGTCGATAAATTTATTTTTAATAAACTAATCTGATGAATGAAAAACTACTCTTCGTGCCAAATTAACTATTTTAACTTGATAAGAACTAAAATAATGTAAATCATTAATTTCAATTGCATTTGCACTTAATTTATAATTACAATTAAAAAAAATCATCCACATATTATTAGAACATTTTTATCCCTATTGATTTTTTTATCTTTTTTATTTATCTTTTAAAGCTTCATACTATATCTACTGCGAAATAATTCAAATTAAATAAATACAAGATTTTAGAATTTTCTTCAGAAAATAAAGTTTAATTTCGATGAATTTTGCAGGAAGAGTCACGATTGGCCAGAGTAAAACGCGTTCTCACCGGCACTTTACTCGGTCGCACTGGTGGATCCAGTCGGGTGTTCGGGGTCCAGTTGGACCTAGTTGAGCCTCAGCTAGAGGCAGGAGTGCCCTACGTCATTCATCGTTTATGCACCTACATTGAAAACCATGGATTCGACAACATCGCGGTCTTTCGTTTGTCTGGCGGAAATCCTAGACTTGCGGAAAGACTGAGAGCTGCTTTTGAGCGTCGCGGAGATGCCGACCTCGAAGCCGCTTCTTGCCCCGCGACAGCAGCGACTCTTCTTCGGCAGTATCTGAAGGAACTTCCACAACCCCTTGTGCCATCAACTTTGATTACTAAATTGTTACAAGTTTATTTAAGTGAGAAGCAATTTTCTTTTTATAAAAAAAGACCATCTATTAAAAAAACCGAGAAATTCTTTTTAAAATAAGTCTCTTATTAAATAAAAAATCATCAGAAATGGTTGCAATTTTGTACAATTGTATTTAAAGTATTTATACACTATTTGTCAAAATTTGGAGTTGATGAACAATCTAGATGCCGAGATATTTAACTTTAAATTGTGGAAAAATGATATACAGATTTATATTTTCAATATTTTAAAATTAAATATCTCAAGTTCTAGACTGTAAAAGCTAATCAAATTTTGAGAATAAAATTTTTAAATCGATTATAAACTATTAGAGAAATTTTTGATAACACATCAAAAAATACAAAGTTAAAACATTAAAAACGTCATTTAATTGGTTATATATAAAAAGTGCCATTTTAAGATTAAGTTAGAGATACACCTTAATAATAATTATTATTTTAGATATTTAGAATTATTAATTTTGGATATAATTTTAGTGGAAAAAAAAATAAAATCTTGAGACTATTTTGTGAGAGAAAAATAGAAAGAGTAATTGTCCTCTTGAGACATTTTGAGAATCTTTTCTTATGTTGCAGACGACCATTTAAACAACCACGAATTTTGGATCACAACGACCAAAGAAATCTTGTCGACGCTACCGTCGTCTCATTATCGTCTACTCGGCTACCTGTCCATTTATTTCAACAAGTATGAGTCTTTGCACCAACGAAACGCTGGAGTTGCAGCCGTATTTGCGCCTGTCATATTCCCGTACGTCCCACCTGCGACGACTCTTTTCAATGACATTTTGATCGCTGCAAACGTAATCTTCACCGAGGGGTAAGCTCAACAAAATTTGTATTCCAACTGTTTTTATTGGCTAAAAATCTAAAAATATTATTGACTTTTTTTCCAACTAATATTATATGGATGACAAAGTAATTGAACTTTGCTGGAAGTTTAATAAAAATTAATATTTATAACTTTTTAATCAAATTTAAATTTGTTAGTGTTTTATTATATATATATATAATAGTATAAAATGGGTGTTTCAATAAAGAAATCAGTTTTCTAAATGGAATTTTTATACAAGAACTATATACTTCCGAGGAAATTTTTCTTTTGGATCTTGATCAATAATGAGTTAAAGAAAATAGATCATCAGATATATAAGATGTAAATTTCTATGACGTTGAGTTTGACCTTTCGCTAATTTCGACCAAAATTTTTGGAAATTATACTATTGTTATCACGTGTTTATTTCTTATTACATTGTTCGTGGCAAGATAAACATGCAACAACACATTTCGCAGATAATGTTTTTTTGAATTGAAATATAAACACTTTAATTCAATAAATAAAATCTACATTTAATTTTGATAACAAATATTACAGTTGTAAAATATTTGATTTTCAATCTATACAATAATCTAAAAATAAGAGAACATTGATTAAATGAAGCAACATTGATTCCCATTTTTTGACTTATTTTCGGTGTTTCTGATAATTTTGTATAAAGAAAAATCGTGTTGACACTCGTTCCTCGGAAATTCAATTTAAATAGTTACTGATAACTATTGTTATCTAGTTCTATTGATGTAAATTTAAAAAAAAACTTGAATTAATTAAAATTACATAAACTTCTATTATTCTTAAACTTAAAAATAACTTTTTTACATGGAAAAAGTGATAAATATAAATGTTTTTAGAAACATGTTAATGTTTTTTCATTGAATTAAAATTGATAATTTACAACAGAAAAATTATTTTACAAAAATGAATTATGACACAAACGTGAAATATTAAATTTTACCTTGGGGAAAATAAATGGCTAAAGAAAAACTGGTAATATTTCACATTTTATTTCTAATAACTTCCAGCATCTGAAAAATTGTTCCTATTTTTTTTAAATTTGCAAAAGGCAATATTTGTTGCTTTTATTTATGCAATACAATTATGCATGATGGCAGCAGTTCCAATGATCGATTTTTTTTATTATTCTGATGCCTTGATTTTTTTCCATAGCATTGATATTCACATTTTTTTTATTATGCAACTTGCAATTATTCACAATTTTTCAAAATGAAATAAAAAAAGAAATCTTTAAAAAAAAGTATTCCTAAAAAATTAACTTATTTTATGCAAATTCATCACTTTTCTCATTAAAAAAATACAATTTCAGCGATAAATCTGCGACCCAGATTTTCTTCATCCATAAATGTGAATTTGAATAATTTTTGTCGATTATACCACAATGAATTAATGTTCGCTCTAGTGGTTAAAGCCGTTGAACTCAAACAAACAAATGTAGTTACAAGACTCGTTTTCCAAGGCAAAACCGAACATCTATAAATATGTAATTTTATGTCCCGGCACATACAACAAGTGTCATTTTTTTGCGATTATGTTGTTTAAAAAAATTAAAGTGATTAATTTATAGAAATGACCGAACACCTTTTTTGCAGTGTTCTTTTCTTTTTACACGTCCTTCAAAGTTGGCTAAATACGAGACCTCGCGAACTTCCCGAAAAAATGACTTTTTTCATACCCTTGACTTCATTTTTTTTTCTCGGTCAAAAATTTATTTTTTACTTTAACATCAAGTAGAAAGTATATATTAAAATAAATTTTTTCAAGAAGTTCGGTTTCTAAAATTAACTCAAATTTCATGCCAAAAATAGTTAATTTATTATTTCATTTAATTCTTTAAATAATTGTTAAATTCCTTAAATTGCATTTTATAATTCTAAAAGTGTTTGCTAAATTTTGATTTTATATGTTATAGAACAAGAAGAAAAATATATATCTTTAACTCACAAAGAGATTGATGTTTAACTTTGGCAAATATCAGTCATTCTCATTAAAGTTCATTTGTAATCAAAAGTACATTATTGTTGATAATAATAGTGGCATTGCAGTGCTCATAATTTATCGTTACTAATTTTAGTAAGAGCCGATGACGAAAAAAACGCTGTTTTATTTAAGAAACAAAGGTCATTTCGTGACCTATTCGTATTATCAGCGATACCTTCGCTATCATTAAATCAAATTGAGAAGACACATCAGCAGAAAATAAATTTACCAAGTATCACTTAAGTATAATGAACAGACAATTTTTAATTACTCATTATGTCAAGTTTGTAACAAACTTTAAAAAAATAGAACAGAAATAAACTTATATAAATTATATTTTTATTAAACAAAGTAAAAATACAATTTTGTAATTTCTTTTACTAGAAAAGTAAAAATATTTCCAGTATCGTTTTTATTTAAAGAAATAATTTTCTATTTTTTGTCATCAATGTGACTTTTCGTTATGTTTATTTAGAAACAGAAAATAAAAATGAGCACGTGACATTAGTTGAACGGTCAAAGTAATCTAAGTTACGTACGGTCGCGCACGTTTACGTAAATTACGTCATCTTCGTAGAGTGAAACTCTGCATCTGTGTTGACTTTATTTTGCATCGAAGAGAAGATCTGATTATTCAGTTTACTGAGACAGATGAGTCAATGACTGATTACATTTACAGATAAACCGTTGACGTGGACTTTAATTAATTAATTATATTAATAGCGAGGATGATTTGCAAATTGAATTATGCCTCCGAATTGTGTGCTGAATGTAACGAAGATTTTAATAGAGCCAAAGTAGATTTCATACTTTTATTCTACGTATCTTTTTTTACAATACATTTTATAACTGTAAATTTTACAATGTTAATATTATAAATTTTTTAAAGTATATTTTTGAATTATAAATTTTAATTGTAAATAAAATTGTCAACAAATATTTAAATTTTTAATTTTACCTTGAAATAAAACAAACAATACAATTTTAAATTAATTAAATTCGTTTAAACAGAATTAAAAAGGAGGTGAAAAAAATTGAGATCAATAAAAACACTTAATATAATTTGATACCAAAAAATTAGACTGGAATTTTTATTCCATAATATCCGATCGAATTTTTTGAGATAGCGTCACATTTCGTATTGAAGATATAAAAATACAAAGATAATGAATTATGTGATTGATATTCATTTATATGTTACGGTGATTAGTTGCTGAAATGTCATCTTTGTGTGATACTGTTCAATAAAAATATTTTAACACAATTATTACTGCGGATGTAATTTAAATCCCAATAAAAAAATATTAATTTTTTTTACAATATTAGATCATTTTATACAAATTTTACATAAAACCATAATTGTACAATTATGTGAAACAGAAATTTCCTTGAAAAGTCATGACAAGTTTTCCGCAAATAAAAAAAAATTGCGACATTAATTACTATAAATAAAAAGAAATCAAGTGTAATTTGTTAAGCATTTCAAGGACAATGACAGTGACCCTATTTGCAGAATTTTTATTTTTCAAAAATAAAAAGACTCCAAATATAATAATAAATTAATTTTAATTGGTTAGACTTTTTGTTAAAAAAATAATTTCTTATTTTACATAATCGCATAAATGGTTGCATAATTTCTATCACGCGAAGTAACACCAGAGAATATAAGTTTAATTGTTTCATCGCTGATTCGATAACCCAATTAAAGTTTAATTTTATAGTTATTTTGAATTTACCCTGCAAAGTATGCTGTTTGACTTTTAATCAACTTCTATTAAAATTCAATTTTCCTAAAATATTTGTATAATAATTTTATTTTTAGTTTGTTTTTGTTTTTTAATTAAATTTAATTCAAAAAGTATACAAAAGAAATTTAATTCTAGCGTCTTAGAAATAAATTTATTACGTATTAATAAAGATTTACTTTTCTTTTTATTTAAGTTTAACAATTTGTTGAATCGTGCATTTCAACATCAAATGCATTTGTTTTCTCAATAAAATATTCCATGAAACTTTCTCCTTAATCCTTATAAAGTATTTAAACTGCATATATAGACCAGATGTACAATTTCTAGTGTCACATAACATCAATTATTTCAAATAAAAAAGTAACATTGGTTGAATAAAAAATGTTTATGGTTGATCATTATTGATTATCCTTTTTAATTAAAAAAATTAGTAAAGTTAATTTTCATTTTCTTTCACGAACGAAATTTCGATTTTCATTAGACTTTTCTGATTCTGCTTATCAAAAACTAGACGCCTTTTTCTTCTATCTGTCAGTGTTATTTTCAACTAAATTTTTTTTTTCATTTGCGAAAACTGCGTAGTTCCAGAGCATCGTATTCTAAACTGACACACGCGATCACGATTCTCTGATATTAGATTACATTCTAGACATTCCTAGCAGTGTCGTTCACCGATCAAAAAACAAAAGGAAAAAAATCAATACAGAAAAAAAAGAAAGCAAATGATTCTGAATTTTAGCGAACAAATAACCTCAATTTTAGATGAAAAAATAAAATTTCAAATAAAACTTTTTTCTGAAACAATTTTTTCTAAAGTAAAAAAGTATTACATTTATTCAGTTTAAAAAAGGTAGCTTTTGTATTTAGAAAACAAGAAATTTGAAGCTTTCAGTTGATTAATTAAATTGATTAATTTGTAGTTAAATTTATTAATTATAAATTTGTATGAATGAGAAAATAATTTATTATTGTTTTGTGCACTACAAAAAAATTTACGTTGAGATAAACTATTCTATATCAACGTTAACACGTTCGCTGCGGCATAACCCAATGGGTCACAGTTCACTGTACTTATTTTAGGGCAAAAATTCTGTCGCATTAAGTACGAGAACATTACACAGCGTTGCTTTTGTATAAACATTTACAAAGTACAATGGTTTGGTGTTTACACAAAAATTATTATGTTCTCAAGTTTCTGTTCAATTTGAGATTTTGATTAAAGTATTTTAATTTTTTTTTATTTTGACAAAATTATTCAAACCACTATTCAGTCTCTGCAAAAATAGCCTAAACAATTTATACGTGTTTAGAATTTTTTTAAAGTTTTAACAAATTTTAAATTCAAGTTTTCTAACATTTAAAATATAAATTAATAAATTATATATTTAATATATTAACAAATTTAATAATTTTATACATAATTTTATTTGCTAAATAATGAATTTATTGTATATATTTTGTATTTGTTAAAAAAGTGTGCAGCAATTAATGATAAAATAATCAATACATAAGAATTTGAATTTCAATTGTAATTGATACCAATGGAACATGCATAATCAGGTCATGTGAATATTTAAAACTACTTTTTTTCCTGTTGAAAGAAATTATCGATGTTGTGATTTGTTTAATTAATATTGGCAATTTCATTAATTTTATTATCAATAACATTTTATTTATTTATTACTCCCACAAATTTACCAAAAGTTAGTTAAAAATACATTGTTTCATTGAAAAAAAAACTATCTAAATTTATAGAATTGAAAATTCTACTTTTCTGTCACGAACATGTACATTTCAATATATGCTGTAAATATTAAATTCAGTTGGAGAACAAAATGTAGGTAAACATACTTGAAAAAAAATGAAGAAAAATTGAATTTATCAGTAAATACGAGAATGCAAAAAATATTCTTACAGAAATGAAATATATAGATATGCCAGAGATGTGTTGGTAAAACTGCGTAGATAAAAAAGTTTTAAATGGCCAGTATGTGTCATTTAACGCCTGGCCTTGACATGAGAATATATTTCAAGGTGATGCATTTTGAAAAATACATCTCAATTATCTCCAAATTTGCTCCTTTTTTCAAATATATTTAAAAATAAAAGAGAAAGAAAAACTCTTTCTTAAACAACTTTTTTACACAATTAAAAAGTTATTAATTCATGTTTAATTTACCGAGAAAATCATATACAAGGTGTCCGAAAAGTATGTAAACGATTAAATATCTCGAGAAATACACATCGGATTAAAAATCTAAAAATAGACGTGTAAAATACTTTTTAAAAATCTATCTAATGACACCAATCTCGACCCCTTAGCTCCACCCTCGGGGGTGGGGTGGGGGCAACTTTGAAATTTTAAATATGAACCCTATTTTTTTACAGATTCGGATTCCCCAGGAAAAATTATGTCGATTTCACCTATTAAAAACGTAATTTCAATTACAGGTGGCGCTGTAATCATTACAAATTAAATAGGGTAAAAACGTTTAAAATGGGAATATCTCAACAAATATACATCGGATCGAAAAAATAAAAATAGACGTATCAAATATTTTTTGATCCTTTCTGGGATCAAAATTGGTGTCATTGGATAGATTTTTAAAAATATTTTACACGTCTATTTTTAGATTTTTAATCCGATGTGTATTTCTCGAGATATTTCACCATTTCCATACTTTTCGGACACCCTGTATATATATATATATATACAGAAATGCACGATAGTGTACCAGAGCCAAAACCTGACCGCAAAATATTTGAATTGTTAGCAAACAATGGCAGCAGATTGAAAACATTTTTTAGGGACTTTTGTGTTTGTCACTTGAAAGAATCTGTTCGCGACTGCTGTTTATTATATTATTGATCTCAACGACATTTAAACTACGATGCTTGGCACTTGTCCAAGAACTTCTATAATGTGTCCTAATAGCTTTTTCACTGAGCAAATAATTTGATGGTTCCTAATTTTTTTGTATACGTGAGACAAATAATTGTCCGAAGACAAGGCAAATTTCAATTAGAAAAAAAAACAAGCACAAGTTTGATAAATATCAACATATTTATTTTTATTCGAATCACATAATTCGGGATAAATTAAAGCTGCAAACAAGCTCAGATGCTATTTCGTTTTACGATTTGTTAATGCAGTTCTGCTGTGGCAATAATTTTAATTTATTACAAAGCCTTTTTACTTTTAATTTTAGAATCAAAATTTTCTTTATAGACTCTTTCTTTCAAGAAAAATAAAATTTCATTTCGCAAAAATTTAAAGTAAAACTTTTTACAGGATACTATTAATTTGTAAAGTTTTGAATTTTCATGATGTATAGTTTAAGTTAAAAGTGATTGTTTTTAAAATAAAACCAAGCAGAAGTGTCTTTTGATTTTGTTATTCAGTTTTTTTAATGAAAAAAAGATAAAAGCGTTTTTACTAATAGAAAAAAATAGCACAACCCATTATCAGAGGCTTTATCACCTGCTGTTATTACAGAACCGACGGCTTGTCTGTCATCAGTACTTTTGTAGAGACGTGTTTACTCTAAGCGATATGCTGCCGCACTTTTTGAAACTGAATGTGCGCATTTCAAGGGAGAGATAGTTGTTACTCAATACGCGGAAGGCAAATGTTATCTTTAACTCGTTAACTTTCCTAAAAAGAAAAAGACATTTTGTAAGTTTCAAATCTATTATGTTAGTGAACAAGTTTTTTTATTTTTATGAAAAAAAGAATTTTTTCCTAAAAATAAATACAATGTTGAAAAATAAATATAGTTTCTTGAATAATAAAAATTAATTTTGACAAGAATTTTTGTTCTAGATAATTGCAAACAGAAATTAATTGATAACACGTGATGATATGAGTTGCACAAACTAACTCAACTATTAATCACCTTTTGGAATTTACCGGGATCAGTAACATGTTGTTCGTTGGCACATCCGAAAATAGTTAATCTTTGACGTCAAAGGTGCAACTTATGCACATGCACATCACGCAAACCACTGCCAACTTTTTAATTGATCAAATATATTTGCATGGAATAATTTTGATAGGGAAAGCCTGTCATAGTTTGATGGAAAATCCTGTTTTTCAAGAAAAAATTAAATTTAATTCTGATAACAAATCTTAATTGAAAACTTTTAATTATTTAAGAATTGACTGTAACTTTTTTTAATTTATTTGTTAAGTCTTCTTGGTTAATTTTTTGTTAACATAAAAGAAAATGTTGGAAATGTTTTATTAGCTTTTTTTTAAAATTAAATACCTCTTCTTGATAATTTATTACTTAATTTATTATACACTGTAATCTTGTTATAATAATAATTATTGGACATATATATATATATAAAATCGGAGCCAACCGCAATGTCGCATCAAATGACGTTTCTGGAACATATTAATCAAAGTTAATATCGTCTCTAAATTTGCTTTGCAATAAACATAAACATTTGTTACAAACAACAAATTTCGAACAATTATTATTGTTTATTTATTGCGAGCAATGGCATGTGCGATAACAAGTGATTCATC
>JABFPM010004994.1:0-11856 GCA_022817325.1 Idris sp. 1 HC-2018 | reverse complement strand
GCTCATTTTAAAATGTTTTTATTTTAAAATTGCATTTAAATAACAAAATCAATAATTATAAAACCTTCGTATTACATTTGAAATAAATACATGGAACAGTGAAATGAAACACACATGTCAAGTTAGGTTACAATGGCGTCAACCAATCACATCACTTTGGGGGCGCTAACAGTCGACTTAAAAAAACGAGGTTCTTTGGTCCCGACATAATTAAAAAGCCGAGGTTTCAGTGTACTTTAATATTATGTGCATTTTTTGTTTATTTGAAAAAGTAAATCTGCTTATTTTCTACTTGGAATTCGCTTATATAATAAAAGTTGAATATTTCCATAACATTTGCTATTGAAACGTCGAAATTCATAACGGCTTTCATAAAATATCAAAATCGCAACTGATCCGAGCATCGTCATGAAAAGTGCATGCAATCAATGATCCCGTAAAACGCATTATGTTGATTGCGCCCTGAATATTTCGCTTGTTTAATATATATTGATGTAATTTTGCCCTTTGGCATATAAGCGTGCAGGTGGTACGAGACCTACTTTTGTGTACCGATATAAGTGCCAGTCCCCGCCGGCTACGTTGTAATATTTATACGACTGGCCTAGTGATGCAGACTCGCGTACTAAAATTTTCAAGTCATTCGATGTAAGCGCAATTCGCATGCCGTCTGCTTTTCTCTGCATTTTTATGAATTTTCAAATCAGCAACTCTTACTTGTGTTTCCCGGAAAAAATATAAAATAACAAAAAAAAGTTTCAATTAGACAATTCATTTAACATTTTTTTATTGTCAACGTTAAAATCTAATAAAATCAGAAAATTACTTTTTAAATCTGAAATTTAGCTAATTTTCATTGGTATAACAGAAAAATAATGTTTTGAAGCAGTTACTATGATAAAAATATCCTAAACATTTTTATTTCAAATTTAATTTTACTTATAATAAATTATATAAATTATTTAAAAAATTAATAATAATTGTTGTCTTCATGAAAATAATTTTTGTTTATGATTTAATAAAAAATACAAGTAATAAGTTGATAAAAATTGTATGATTTAATATTTAAGCCTATTATAAAAGAAAGTGTCTATTTTCTCCTCAAAATATGAAACCCGAAAAATATATAGATATATAAAACTAACCAAAACAAACACTTACGCAGATATAGTAATTGTTTTTTTATGTATAAATATGTTTTTTCAACTTTGTATTTTGAGGAGGAAATAGACATTTTGATTATAAAAATGTATTTGTAACGTTTCAATATAGTTTTTTTTTCAGACTAAAACAATATTATAAAAGTAACATAGACAAATATATTCAAAAATTATGTAGAATGTTTTTTTCTTACAAAAATTTTCACATTTAAAATACTAACATATTATAAAAAATAAATAAATGATTATTTATAAAACTATTCTTAAAATAGATTTAAAATTATTTTTAATCTTAAATTTGACATAAAGTTCGTAGAAAATTTAAGTAAAAAATACTTTTGTACAGTTAGAGAAATTGATTCCTGGTCCAACCTAGCATGTAACTAGCATGTAAGTTGGACCAGATATTAATTTCCCTAACTGTACAATAATTTAAGGGGAGGTGCGACCAAAATGGCTAAAATCCACAATTTTAAATAAAATAACATGGTTTTTTGGTATTTTGTAGTTGTCAATGAACTGAATAAAAAAATCAGTTGAAACCGCCACAAAAATATGACCTACCTCCTTTTTTTCAACGATAAGGGTTGAAAATAGGGTAACTTTGACCTTAATGCTTGTTTGGGCGCACAGGTGCACAAAATAGGTTATTTTGGTACTATTTTGGCTTATTTTTTATATTCAAACTAACATAATTTGTATTTAAACAAGTAAATAAAAAATTGATCTTATAGAAAGTTTTATTATGCTACCAAGAATAACTGTGCCAAATTTCAAGATAATCGGATACAAATTGACTGAGAAAAATTAAGTTATGTACAAAAAAACACCGAAAATTAAATTACCAGATAATTGCGTTAAAAGTTTGGCAACGTTTATTCAGTATCTTCTGCGTTTTTTCATATCTAATTACTATGTGCAAACATATAATATTTTAATACTCGATTCCCGGGCCATAACTGGGACCTTCTTTGGCTACTTTAGCTTTGTCAGCAGCAGATTTAGCCCGCTTACGTTCATTTAATTTATCATGCAAATATAACTTATACCCAAACACAACAGAATACACGCTGCGCTCTACTTAACAAATTGTTAAAAAAATAAAAAATTAAACATTTTAATGCTTATATCGAAATTCAACTTCCACTACATTAGAAGAAAGTTTAAAGTATCCAAAATTGTAATAAAAAATCGACTTTTTTCGATTTTTCCGCATTTTTTGGTCACACCTCCCCTGAAGTGTACCATGAGATAAAAGGTAAGCAGATTTTCCTTCCTAGTGGGCAGATGCTACCTAAAACTGTAAAGCGTGCATTCATTTCCCAAAGAACGCAAAATGTCTATATCTGGTAAGCACTCTATGAAAAAGGAAGTAATTATTGCCCGATTAACTAAGTAGAAAAGTTACTTCCTCGCGCGAAGCAGACGATACGGTTTCCCGCGCAGCACATTTTCCTTTAATTAATTTAGTAAAAATAATTTATATTCATCTATAAGAAATGAATTTTAAGCAATTTTATAATTAATTAAATTCAACAAATGAAAATATTATCTACTGCAAATATCAGCACAAATATTAAATCTGAATTTATTTTCTCTATTTTATAAATTATTTACATTTTTTGAAATAAAAATCAATATATGTTTCATTGATTTAAATAAATTAAGAAATTTACAATTTTATTGCAAAATATTATGTCGTTCAAAAAGTACGTACATTCCTGGGGGAGGGGGGGGAGGTCAAAATGTCTCTATTTTTGTGTACGTACCTTTTGAATGACCTCTAAGATCTATAAAATATACCCGTAAAAGCGGCAAATAATTACTCATAAAGTAAGCATACATTTTACGATAACCTTAAGCAGCCGTTCTGTTCCGCGGTAAGCAACATGTGCTTGGAATTTGTCTCAGTGTACCTATATGTATCGGAATTTAAATTCAAAATACTTTTTTCGTGTTTTTCAATAAACAATATTTCAGAAGCAAGTCTTTTTTATGTACGTTTTTTTAAATCTAAAATCTGAAAATTATCAAAATTAAAAGAGTGTAGTGGATTTTGTTGAATATGTTTACTAACAATTTTAACAAATGTCAAAGAAATTTGTTTAAAATTTTTTCGACAAAAATTGACAGCTAACAAATTAATCAATGTAAAATTAAACGATCAATTAAATAAAAACACGGTTTCCATTGACAATTAAGACAACTCAAGAAAATACACGAAAATGAGAATAACATGATTATGGACTGCGTTCAATTAGATCAAGACAGGAACTCGTTAAAGTTAAACAATCCCTGACGAAAAAAGAAGAAGTAGCAAAACTGTTTCTAGACAGTTTGAACAAACCTCCCGTCTCCTAAATAACCCTGCTTCCGCACGCAGTTTAAGGAAAAATAAAATTTGCATGTCAACACACTGAATGCCAAACGTTCTTTCAAATGTGAGTTGCTTCTAAACTGTCTAATAAATGCATTATATACCCAACAAAAAACTATTGCAGTTGTTTTTTAACAATTTAAAAATGTAAATTTGCTTTTCTATTTTTCAAAAAGTAATGCGAAAAATTTTTTAACAGCTTAATTAAAATTGAATCAAAATTAACTAGCAAATTGAACTTGAACATAGCTTAGAAATTTTAAGTCACAAATTATTTGAACAATGCAATTTTAATTTTCTGCCATTTTGAATATTGCTAAATTAACGTATTGTTTCAGTGAAATAAAAAAGAAAAAAATGGGAGACAATGTCATAAATAGTTATCAAAAGGAAGTGCAGTTCAATAAATTGAATGAAAAAGACTTTACTATTGACTGAACGTGTCAAATATAAGATTTATCGAGTGTGTTGAAACATAGAATTGACTTTCGAATAAAGAAAATCGTGTATTGATTATTTAGAGATGATTCTCGTTAACATCAATTTACGTGTTCAAAAAGAAAAAAAAAGAAAATACATATAATTACAAAAAATGTTAAATAATTATAAAAAAAATTCTCATTTTTTATAAATTTATTTTGTATTTGAAATTAATATCGTTAAGTAGGTTTTTAAATACAATGTACTGTATAAAATATGAATCCGTAAATGCGCAGCCATAAATATTTATTTTGCAGACAGATAACACACGGTACATTGAACAAACGCACGGTGTATTGTGACTTTAATGGCTTTTTCAATATTTCTCACATTAAATTTCCGATTGCATGATATCGCGATTAAGTCGTAAAAATAAAAACTATTGTTTCGGAAAAAGTTCGGCAATACATTTGATGAACAACAATAAAAAAGTAACAAGTAAATTTGTTCAACTTTTTATTGCAACATTTCTTTTTTTTGTTTGAATGAAGGAATTTAAATTCTTTATTCTTTTTTATTTATTACCAAAATTAAACTAAAATACATACCAAATTTGAAAAGCCAAAAAAGTACTTTTATAGTTCACCGCCTAATATCGTATAATCGACGCGAAACAAATGTGTGTACGGGTAAATTACTTTCAAAACTAGTTTAAAGTTCACGAACAAGTTTGAAGAATAGGTGAGAAAACGAAGTAACGAGAAAAATTTTCCCTGAAAACTGACAAAGCCTCGAACAAAAGTGCCACTTTGCTATTCAAGTTGCCATTTTTGTTTTTTCTATCTCGTATTTTATTTTTACAGCAATTTTTCTGACCGAAAAAACTGTGAAAAATGTAATACTTTAAAAATGTTACATTTTATTAAATATTCATTAAAAAATTTTTTGTTAGACTTAAAGTTGAAAGTAAAATTGGTTGTTAACAAAAAAACAATTCATTTCAGGAAACATGAAAATTTTATTTCCATTCGACTGCTTTCAAATTTCATTTCACATCGCAATTAGCGCAGAAAAATTGTCGCCATACGTTTTTCTCTCAATCTCGCAATTTAAACTGAAAAACATTGCCTCACGTATGGCAAATAAATCAGTCGTTAAGCAAGTACATTAAACTCATATTTGGCATCGCAGCGACTGGCTTTGTCATTCTGTCAGGATCGCGGCGATCCTAAACAGTACCATTATGGAACATTCGCGAATGTTCGTTAGTCTTCATTATTTTCGTATTAAAACGCCCAAACTAATGACCTCTTTCGCATGTTCGACTTTTTTTTTTGACTCGCGTTCATTTTTTTATAACGACAAATTCAATTACATTTTTGTCTAATTATTGATTTTTAGATGAACAATCAATGTTTGGAAAAATATTGTTCTATAATTTGTTTAATTTAAGCGAAAAAATGAGAAAAAATTAGATATTTTAGGAGAAAAAATAAATTTTTGGTCAGGCATTATAGGAATTTGTATAACTGAAGTGAAATAATGTGGGTTTAGTCATTCATAATGGTGGACATAAAGTACTGTACCTGAGTAAACTTTTTTTGATCTAATCTTAATCAAAAACTTCAGACTTTGAGCAAAAATATGATAACAACATTACAACATTTTCTTTTACATGTTTCATACATAAAAAATGTTCATTACATAAAAAAAAGATATTATTTTTATCATGTTAATTTTGTTCTATGTATATTATATCGGAAAATATATTCCCATATGAATGAATACAATTGTAAAATATTTGTCTGACAAAACATTTCTTAATTCATGATTAGAACAAAATTATCAGGTAACTAACTTTATGCCACAATTAGTATTAATTGTTTTTTTTTTAATGAATTAACAGTTCAAGATAGTATTTTAAATTAAAAGCTTCATTTATGTTTGCCTTGTGCTATTTTTGCATGTAACTATTTGCATTTCATAAACAGTATATCTACTTATAGAATATTTACATAAATATAGATATATTGTTTGCATTGCGACACGGAAAACGAGAATTGCAAATAGTCTCAATCATTGTTTTTTTCATATGATTATAATTAGAATTATTGAAAGTGAAAAATTTGCTTCTAAAATTGAATAATTTGAAACGCAGAAAACATTCAAATGTTGTACAGAGAAAGCCAATGAACTAGTGTAAAACAACAATTGGGATACATTTTTTAAAAATGATTTTTAAAAGGCTTTGAAAAATATCTTTGTGATATTGAGATATTAAATTTTCGTTTTACTTGATAAATATTTATAAAATAAAATTTGGCACAAAGTCAACCTTAAATATATTACTTGTTATAAATAAACTATATTATTATTTGAAAAAAATTGGTTTAATATTATTTTATTTTGTTTTCATTCTTAAAAGATTTTAATTTACTTAATGCAATATATTTGCGATTAGTCTTTTTTATTTATCTTTGTTCTTGTTTCTATACACTGTTGAAAATTTCGCAGCAGAATTAGTGCAAAAGTGCTAGAAGTTCATTTCAAGCAATCGTGCATTAAAGTTATTGACTGAGTTTAGACTTTTCTGTACGCTGTGCCATAAAATTTTATACGCTATAACATAAATTCTATATTTTTTTAAATTGTTTGTGATTGTGATGTATTATTTGTCTGTCATACATTGATTTAAAATTAATAAAATTAAATAAAATTAATTTTAATGAGAATTGAATACTCATTACAATAAAAATGAGTATTTTTGTCAATATGAAACTAAATTAATATTTTAATGGTTTTACAAATTGTTGACAGATTCGAATTTTTTTATAAAATACAAAAAATTAACTGTTTTTCCTAAAAGTGAAAATTATATTTTATGTAAGTATGCTGTTAAGAATAATTTAATTATGAAATTTAAAATAAAAGCAACGAAAACATTTTTTTCTTTGTATTCTAAATTTTTTTTATTATTAACAAAATATATTAAACTAAAAATATATCTTCTACATGTTTTATCTACATTTATCAGAGTTTCTTTGTTGCGACTTTATATAGTTCGTTTACTTTTTTCAGGTTATATTTTGACACTTTAACGTTGCCAAGAGTCGATAATATTGATTATTTCGATTCGAGATCACGCATTTTTGAGTATTTCAATTAGCACAATTTTCGAGCAGAAGTACCACAAACACAATTTCAATCACCAGGTTATAGAAAGTTCTATTACAAGTGCCATAAATTGATTTCTAGTATAGTGAACCTTATACTTCAAGTATGAAAATACTCGAAAATGTACAGAATTTTATGGATAGTTTTAACAGTGTATATTTATAAATAAAAGCATGTATTTTTGACATTGTAATTTGACTGCAGTGTTTTTCATAGTATTTGGATATGCAAACAAATTTTCTATATAATTTTCAAAGAATATAAGAATTTACAAATACTATTTGCAAAACTGTTTTAATGAATGTTCTCAGCTTTTAAGAATGTACGCGTAAAATTATCAGAATATGCAATTAATGTTAAAATATATGTATAAAAAAATAAAATAATTTATCTTAATAATAAAATAATAAACTTAAAATAATATATGAATATACTTCTAAGCGGAAATATCATATTTTTAGTACATTATTGGCTTATGTTATAATATTCTTGGAACAAATTTTAATAATTTTTTTAACATAAAATTAATATTCTAGAATACTCTTGGAATATTAAATGCCCATAGGAATCGAACGAACCCTTCAACTACTCAATTTTTATCGCAGTCTTGCCTTTAAATATTTTTTAACTTGAATTTTCGATCAAATTTGTGTTTCACTATTATTTAAAATTCAAAGTTATTGATTAAAGTTAATTGAAAAAAGCTACTAAAAGCTTATTTACGAGATCTAATGCATGACAGTTTACTTTGGAAAGTTATCCATTCTGGCCGGCGATATTGTTTGCACACCTGATATTCCGTCGGAATTTCTGCTCAGTAATGACAAAAGTTGATTTTAAAGGCCGTGAGACGCTTGCAATAAAGTGGACTTTAAAATTTGATTAAAAATTTTGATATTAAATTTATCAAACATAAATTTGTAAATCAAAGCGAAGTAACATTTTTTTTATACAAACTTTTTATTCAAGTATGCATTTTTTTTTATTTGTACTTATTAAAAAAAGTATAAAATGTCATTTACATAATTTGCAAATCCTGGACCTCAAAACAAAATACGATAAGATAGCTGCGAATAATTTTATTGAACAAACGTGAATCAAATCCAGTTTAGGAAAATGGAGAATTTCGTACGTATAAGCTGGTACGAGGTTTTTCCGTGTGGAATATCACATTTCGCGCTTGAAATTAAAGCCAAATCCCGACTGCAATAATTCATCGGCGGCACCGTTCGTCCGCACCACGATTCAGTTAAGTCCCTGACTGACGTCTGAAATGCTATACTGCAGCGCTTGTATTTTTCAGATTGGCCAAACGTGATCGATAAGCAGAACCAAGAACTACTTCGGAAAACTCGATCGTATCCGAAGCTAAATCTTCTAGCTCCGAAACCCATCGACACCTTTCATGTCGCAGCTTGTTTCCGTAACTTCTGTATTATTCCCTGTTGTATTTCAGTTTCAACTTGGACGTGCCATTGCTTTATTTAGTGTTAACGAAAATCCACTGGCTTTCAAACACGCCTCATTTAATTGAAATTTCTTCAATGCAGATTACTTCTTTATCGACAGATTTCGTTTATATTAAAATGAACCTTTTGTTACGAATTACCAATTGAAAATAAGATTGTATATTGATTTTCTCACTTTTTTTATTCCATTATAAATCATAAAAATTATAACATTCGTTAGATTTAACATAGAGAAATTAATTAGAACTTTCGAGGTGACAAAAATTAATGGACGACATTTTAAAATAATGTTTAAGTTAAGAAGTGATATTTTAGTTATTTTTATACAATTTATAGACATTTTACTTTATAAATAAATATAAAATTTATTAATAACTAATAATACTGGTGAAGAGATGAAATTATAAAAAAACATAATCTAATGTTTAGGTTAAGTTTAATGAAGTACACAAATTCAAATAAATTAATCAATTATTAATGGTACAGTTTGACTTCTAAAATAAATTATTTCAAAGAAGTAGATTATCTAATTTTGTGGTTTGGCACATTTTTTGTGAAGTATATTCCCCAGACTACTATCTCATGCATTTTAACGTGTCTCATATTCCACTGGATGCTCATTGCAACGTTATACATTTAACCACCAGACAATCACTCACAGACAGACACTATTCATTTTTCTTAGCCGCTGTTTATGAAACAAAGAAATATGAAAATGCATCTTGGGTCCACATTTTCGCGATAAATCGTCAACTTAAAACCTGTGCATTAAATACTTTCGAAAATTGCATCCTGCGAAAAACAGACTTTAATAATTAAAAAATAGTGTAACTTTAAATTTAGTCTTTTTTAATAACAATAATGATTTTGCCATTTCACTTTAATTATTAAGAAAACAAAATTACTGCCAAAATAAACTTAAAAAACAATTAATAAATATTATTCCAAAGTAATTTTAATTGTTAATTAAAAACTTTTATTTTATTAAAACATTTTTTCCGATATTTGACTAATTTTTTCAACGCACTCTCTCATTTATGAAAAGAAATCTGAGCAAAAAAAACTGGAGTTTCATTTATTGATCTGTATGTTTGGTAGCCTAATCACTCAGTCACGGAGCTATTGATTCACAAAGTTCAAACGAAGGGAATTCGCTGAATGCAGTTATCGTATAATGTTCTCAACCTTCAAGAGCCAATATCTCATTAGGGTCACTCCGCAAGATATTATTGAAATAGATTCACAAGTTGTATAAGCTCATGCTTAATAAACACTAAATAAAGCTGATACCAGAAAAGGGCATTAAAATTGTTAATCAACAGTTGAACTTTGCTCTTGATTTACACTAATAAACAGAAGACTCACATAAATTTGAATCAAATTTATTACTTTTTAAAATATTTGCCTACAAAATTGTTACCATTCTTTTTTTTATTCATTTTATTTAGTTAGAGATTTCTATGTGAATTGTTCGAAAAATCACAAATCTCCTTCTAAGATTATCTTCAAGAAAGGTTGTATCACTTGCTAGGAATTGTGCGCAGTTAGCAAATTTGGCCGCAAGTGTCACGTGCATTTAAGTTATCCCAGTTTCATTCGAGAACAACTGCTGAACCTATGCATTTCGCTTTTACAATTAAATTAGCAATTACTTTTAATTAAATTTTAAAACTTAAGCGGAATATCCACGTTTGATTAGCATACTTAAATCTAATTTTAGGTGCTAAAAAATTGGAGCACACAAGGTTTTTGTTGTGCCATTTTTGTAGAAAACAAAATTTAAAGAATCTTTTATATATGAGTTCATTAAACTTTATTTAATTAAAATATTAATAAAAATTGTTGCTAACTAAGAATAATATAAAATAACATTTTTGTTTGACATGTTTAAGTTTAATTTTAGTAGTAATTATTTATTTATTAATAACAATTGTGTTTAACAAATACTGGTTTAAAAATAGTATTTGTTGTAGAAATTTCTGTAATGCTTCAGTGAATCAAAATTTTTGTCCTTGTTATTTGAAGAGATCAAGCTTTCGTAATACGAAAGCACGTGAAAAGTTACGATATGTACACTTACCGGAATCGTTCGAGCTTGAAATCATTTTATCTTGAACAAAAAGAAGCCAACAATTGTCGAGTGGCATAGGCCGTGGCTCCAACAATTTTTAATACTTTGCAAACATTGAAAATAAAACAGATAAAAGTTCTGAATACTGCATTGATAAATGAAAATTTTACAAACAAAATTCCATGAAAAATGTTTTTTCCCAAATGTGAATTCCTTTATTTTAAGTATTTTATTTAAAAAAAAGTTCATTTTACAAAATGCGAGTCGATAAACTGTGTTCTTAAAATTTCTTGGATACAAAATTTTTGTTCATGTTAGAGCCATTTTATTTGAAAAGCTACGGTTAAAATACAAAAGCCAACATGTCATTCTGCCGGAATATTTTCATTAAAACGTAAATTTTTGTCGTACAATTTGATCGACGCAAATTAAATTACGAAATTGTTAATTACCAATTTATTAGCGTGAAATGAAAATTCATGAATCTCACGTTTAAATCCTTTGCTCTATCAAGATACTCGGTCGAGTATCGTAGCTAATTTTTCTATCTATTCATGGCGTACGACCGAGTATCGTAGCTAATTTTTCTATCTATTCATGGCGTACGACCGAGTATCTTTACTTCAATTGTCGGGCTACAGCGCCACCTATATTCCTTTAATCATTTATTATTAATAATATACATATTGTTTTATTTCACAATAGTGCTAAAAAAATGCTTGTTTCTTAACTTTTTGTATTACATACAATATCATATATAACATTGCTTTAATTATTTTGCTTTTAAGTTTGTCTTTTTTTATCGTTTATAAAAATGAAAAATGAAAAATTTATTCAACCCGGAAACGAAAATAGAAAAATGTTATAGATTTAGAAATGGAATAACGTCACCATTCTTATTTTACTAAATTAAAATAAATTACACACTTCAAAATAATGATTATGTTTTTATTGGAAAGAAAATCAAGTTAAACGATTTATTGCAAACAAATAATACTTTTTATATATAATAAAAACTTATTGCGATTTTATTTTACATTACAATAAAAATAAAAACTATCGATTATTAATTAAATCAGTTAACATGTCAAATTTCCCGCTATTCTTGCGATGGCCAATCAGATCTTGGCATACATGACAACATAGCTAACTTCAGGGTTCACGCGTTTCATTGCAATTTTACTT
>JABFPM010004993.1:0-11857 GCA_022817325.1 Idris sp. 1 HC-2018 | reverse complement strand
TCAGTTTATTGTTTAAACAAACAATCAATAATATTAAACAAATGAAAATTCAATTATATTTAATATTTTTTTACGATTTGTCAACAAATTTTTCGAAATTACAAATTATGTTAATGCAATTATTTAGTAATAAAATTATTACTATCTTTACCTATAAAATGTTATCTGACAAAGTTATACTCGTTTAAATTAAATTATTTATTTTTCAAACTATAATTTATTTTCAACTGTAAGTCACTTATCGACTCTGATTTTCTAAATATGGTAAAGTTTCTGCAGTAGACTTTGTATTTTCCTATAATACCGACAGTTAATAAAACTTGAATAAAACTTGGACTTCACTTTCAGAGATATGTTACAAATTATATTTTTGAATTTACTTTAAATTTAAACTATGGAACATTTTTGTATAAATATTTAATCCGTTTTTAATTGATTTAACTAAAGTTCTGGTTTAATTCTAATCAAAATACGATTGTCATTTTTTCCTCATTTTACTTTCAATATATAAACTAAAGAAAGAGTAATTGGTCAAGTTATTATAATAAAACTGAAACAGTCAATAAATATTTAATTTTTCTTCAAACTTTTATCTTGAAAACATGTCAAAATACTCGATACATAAGCAAGTAAGATTTGACAAGCGGCCATCACATTCGAATTTCGATATCCTCCATTGATATTACTTTTTGTCCACTTTCATGTATTCAAATTCTCCGCTGTGCATCTTCAATTCGACATGATTTCTCTCTGAAAAACTTAAAAAGTCTTCTCCAGAATATTGCTGGCGGCACTCAATACGTTCCCTGGAGATTCGGCCGCATACCGACCGCTATTTCATCGACCCTCTTGTCTTCTTCTGTCTCGAGCAACAAAAAAAAGGACAAAGCAGAAAACGGAGACGAATTTCACGCAAAATAGAAATGCCGAGAGCAGATACGATGCAAATTGAATTCGAATCCTGTTTAAAGTACACGAGCAAAAGTTGGAGAACATCTTCTAAGAGTGTCCGCATTTACCCTCCCCCCGGAAAGTGCCCTCGAGGAGCGACACTTATATCGAGTTAGAGCCGTTTGAATACCGGTGTGACGGATCAAAAGTTGATACCGTTTATATGATTATCCGGCTTCGTCTTTTTCCGACGATGTTAGACGCGCAGAATACTTAAACCTGCTCCCTCGGAGACGGTTCACGTCTCACATAAAGTATTCCATTGATCGATAAAAATTGAGTTACGATGTTACGTGGCCTGCGAACTTTGGCCTCGCGGCACGTTAAGCAGTCATTATTTTGCATTCGTATGCTCTTTCAATTTCGAAAAAAAAATTATCCGCAAAATTAAGGAGATTGCCTTTGGAATTATAAATTTTTATACAAATTTACAACACTGTAAATTAAAAAAAAGAACTTACTTTTCGAGTAATTGTTTTTTTAGACAAGATTTTTTGTGAATGAAAATGGGTTTTCTGGAAAGTTTACTTTTTTCGAAGGTATGGAGAAGGTTGTTTTTGAAAATGTTTCTGGTAAAAGAAAATGTCGAAGAACATTCACGAGCTTTGGCATCAATGATGCAGCTAAAAGAGATATATGACGGCCCTGTCGTACACTGTGTCCTTTGGGGACGATTTTACGAACAGACTCGACACGAAGCTACGAATAATCACTCTCGTAAGAAGCTACGCTAAGACCGATCAACAATTCGACGAATCATTTATTCACGAAACTGTAATGAATCTAGGTCTCCGGGGATAGCATTCATCGCCTACGGTTAGCCAGATTATTACTTCCGTGCAAATTATGTTTTGATGCTGCTGAAACAGTATTTTAAGATAGTCCTACTGAGCTTCATTACCCGAAATTGTTTGGAAATTCTTCATCTTCAACATTAAGTTAAAGTCATTCATATTTGTGGTTTTCGTAAAATTATCTAGATGTAAATTAAACACGTTAAAAAATATTATTTACAAGTTATTGTTGATGTAAATAAGAAATAAGATATAAAAGATATTTTTTCATCAAATAAATGCAAAAGAAGTAATAAAAGAAGATTTTCAACCATTTTCATAAAATTTTCTACAATAAAATGGAGAAAAATATCAATCTTAAAAATGTAACTACTCCTTCAGCTTATAATATTTTCTACTGAAAAATGTTTATAAGCTGTTTTCAAGATTTTCAACAATCTTTTGTATGAATTTAAAGAATGTTCACAAAATTTAAAAGTTACAATTTCTCACCTACAAAAATACCAGCTTAATCAGAATTTGGTTTTTACGTGGTCACTTTCTAGTTCAAATGCAAAATATTAATTAAATTGAAGGTATTTTTAATAAAAAATGTGTAATTAAAAAAGTCCTTATTATTCATTATTTATCTTTAATTGTTTATTTTATCACAGAAATCTGTAAACAAATATAGTTTTCAATTTGTTTAAGAGTAGTTCGGAATCGCTAGTGAAAAATCTGGATTCTAATCACTTTGGTTAAAGGATAAAACTATTTTCAAAATTTTATTTCAAGTAATAAAATACAGTAATAATATACATTTTTTCTGGGTACTTAAAATTAATTAGTTTTTAATAAAAGAAATTAACAATAATTTTAAAGATCGTATTTTTTGTTTAAATATGTAAATACCTGTTATTCGAAGTTTTGGCAAAATTGATATTTTTGGTAAAAAACGCTTAATTTAAAACGAATATGTAAGTAATATAGTTTGTTTAACTTTTATAATGTATGAAAAAGTTTACTGCTTTAGTACGTAGCCAAGATTAATAATAAGTGCTATTTATTTGCATCAAAAGTTTCGTAAAGGGTTTTTTAACAAAAGATAATCACTCACTTTTTTGTACCATCTTCAAGTAATGCATAATCGTAACATATATTACATGTTAATAATATTTACGTATTTTCATATAAATGTGACTGCTTTATTTATACAATTTTCATTACTTATTGAAATTTATTACATTATTTCATTAAAATCTCTAATTGCCGGTAACTTATAGAAAATCACGATAATTGAAGCACCCGAAAAAATTCATCATGATAACGGATTTTCATTTAATTTTAAAAAATTTTAAAAATTTTCAAAGAAGCTTACATAAATTCATGAATTTTTTAGTGTTAGATAGCAAATAACATTTTCTGCATTTTGCTCTTTCTTTTAATTATACTTGTTATGTTTTAAAAAGTTTATCTACTTTGATTTTTTTGTAATTTTCCTAGCTTTTGTTAATTTTTCCTTATATTTTGTAAATGTTATTTGCAATTACATCACTTCGTTCATTTGACTTTTAGTCTGTTACTTTTTTTGAGGGGAGAATAAAAAAGTTAAACAAGAAAATAACGATTATTAGTGAGGATTCCTTTTTTTTCGGTGTTGTTTTCGCGAGGTGGCGTTTTTCAGTATTTTTTGACGAAAACGATAACAGACAAGCACGTTTATCTCTTTCGTACGTTACTCGTAGGGATGAAAAATGCACGAGTTCCTTCATCAAATTGCAGAGCGGCGTAATCTCCTTTTCAAAAATTCCATTAACTACTCGTGCTCCAGGCCGTTCGTCATAATTCAAAATTGGCATTTTTTAATCTCTAAAATGCACACACGTGACATTCGTGTGTCACGCAAATTACCGTCAGACAGGTGGTTGCCTCTCTTTGCGAAATGAGATTCGCATGTAGGCTTTTGTCCCTTTTTTTTCTAAGTATTCTTTGTGATAACCGATGAGAGTTGTCATTCTGCCTTTTGTCACACGTTTTCTTGTCCAAAGTAAAAAACAATTTTCATTCTCGATTATAGTTTTCTGCAACAAGTTTAATTCGAAAAAAATAATTATATTTTAAATAAATTTAAGAGAAGATTTTTAAATAAATTGAACAAAATTTCAATTAATTAAAGATAAGCCGAAAATTGTAAGTGGTTGAAAATTGAAAAAAAATTTTTTTTTTAGAAACTTGTATGAAAAAAAGTTGACAGATGTACGTAACAGAAAACAAAATAGATGACTAGTTCAGAAAAGCATAAGTATCGTCTGCGGTGAGTTTGTGGATGGCTAAAAGGACAGAAAGAAAGTACACCGGAAGCAGAGTGGTTATACTTTGGCTAAAACGAAAGCTATATTTCAAAGAAAAGCGGCCTCCGAGGGACCTTGAATAGCTGAACAGTTACAAGGTGTTTCTCTAGGTGCGATGGAAATGTCCCCTGACAAAAAGGGGCTACATTTCAGACACACCTGACTATTTCTAATTTTTTATGCAACTTTTTGTATTCAGTTAAAACATTTTACACATTTTTTTGTTATAGATTTTTTTTAATGAAACTTTTGTGTGGGACTGAAAATTTGTGTACAAGTAAAAATATTATTTAATATTTTACAGAAGAAAATGTATTTCTGATGACAGAAATTTATTGACATAAAATAAGAGGATCATTAATGAAATCGTAAATGCTTACGATCAAAACACGCTCGAAATCCAATAAAGCGGCTTAGGCTACTTATATTAAGAGGGATATTATGAGCCACAAATAAAGAAGACTGCTGATTTATGCGTGTTCTTTATTATTTAAAGCTTTTTGATCTTGCAAGTAAAGATTTATTAATTATAGTACAATTTTGAATAATACATTTTTTTATAGCCAAATTTTGAGATTTATATATTTTTTATGATTTCTTTTTTAATTCTATAATGCACACATTTTCAACGATTAAAACCAATCAATTAATTGACTTATAGTTTATATTTTACATTTAATTACAATTTAATTTATATTATAAAACTAGATATTTTACAAGATTTTTATTTGAAAACATATTATGACAAGTTTCAAGAAAAGTTTTGAAAGAATACTATACAAAGATTATGTTGAATCGTTTTTAACTATTTGTTAAAAAATATCTCTGTATTCATGGAATTATTTATACAAATCGCTTTTTGAAGTTTTTTTTTAATCTATTGGTTTAATTGAAAAAAAATCTAAAATTAATAGAATAAAGAGTTCAAAAAACTGTATTCGAAAGATTACAAAAAATATAATATAATCAAATGGTAATAAACAAAAATAATTTAATAATTTGATCAAATTTTCAAATGTTTTAAAAAAGTTGTAATCAATTTTTAGATCCTTCTTATGTATATAAATAATTTATTGCAAGAGTTGAGACTGAACAAATTTTTATATTTGATGGTCAAGTTTTTAAAATATTACTAAAAAATAATATAAAAATCTATTTTTAATTAATAAACTCAAGTTTAAAATACGTAAAAATGCTAATAATAATTTTTGTATTATACTTACACATGAGTTATGTTTTAGAAATGTCAACAAAGTATTTAAAAATAATTTTTATTAAAAAATAAAAATTTCAACAAAGTGCCACAGATTCTGTTCGTATTTTCAAAAGTTTTTGAATCAATATCAGTTTTGTAATTTAAATAAAATTCAAAAAGTTGAGATAAAATTTAATCAAAATTAACTCAAAATATTACATATATTTTTAAAAATTATTATTTACATTTGTTTAATAAGCAACCTCAGATAATATTTAATTTAACAGAAATTAATTTGTAATTCATTTTTTTTTACTTTTAAAGAAAATGTTTCAGAATGTATTTGTTGTTTTTGGTAAACAACATCATTAAAAAAAACTTGAATGCAAAATAATGTAATCTACTTATTTATTCAAAGGCAATTTTTCAATTTAATTTTTTAAATCATGCAGTCTTTCAAAAACTATATTATTTTAAAAACAAAATTATTAAATGAACTGATCAGTAACATAAATTAATAGTCAGTGTACCTATTTATGAACACTGTCTAAAAACTGTGCTTCATTCTGTAAAAACCATGGACAATAAGACAATGAGATACATTTACTCTAAATAAAGTGGTCAAAAATAAATACAGTTAATAGTCAAATATAGGTACATTTGCTGGTCACTAATAGGTACATGTAAAAAATTGGAGCCTCGCTGAAATACCATTTATACACCAAACTGCAGATTCTAAGGGAATTAAGCAAGCTGTCCCAGTCAATATATCTGGCTGGTCCTTCGCCTTATTCTCGAGATTTGGCAGCAACAAAAGGATGCCTGTGCGCATAACAGTAGCTATTGCACGACACCGTGACGCAGTCACGAGGGCAGATTGGACAGTTATTGCATTCTGGCCAAGATTAATTGACGTGGGGTGTTTGTGCGCACGAGCACGAACAGCAGCAAACCGCGTCTCAGACAGTTGGGGATGAACGGTGATTAACCGATCGCTCGCAGAGAATCAATTTACCCCCCTTGCTCTTAATAGCCATTGAGTAATAGAGACTGCCGTTATTAAATAACACAAATCGGCGGACTCTGTTTCTTGTCAGACCATTTGTCAATTCAAATTAAAAAGTCACATTAGGCATTTTTGTTCAAACGCATGTTTAGAAATAAATCTTGATTTTACAGACGCATTTTACAATCTTGATAAATTATTAATAATCACAAATATTTTGTATGCAATTATTTAAAAATATTTTTTTTAACATTTAACAAATAATTCTTAATTATTTTGAATGAATTTTTATTGTTAATTAGTATTTTCTAATTGCTATCATCAAATCATTTTTGATTTTTGACGAATTTTCATTTTTGTTAAAAATTTTAGTTTGACAAAAAGTTACTTTTTTAATTCGAGAAATATCGCTCGATTTATACAACTGCAAACTTGTATGAATGCTCTTATTTATGACCAGTCTGTGTTTCGTTGTTATTTGTTTCCAAACTGTAATTGAAAACAGTTTTAAAGTTCGGTGTGAATTCACGTTACGTGTTTTCCCTCGAATAAATACTAGTTTTTGACGTAAAATTGTTACATTTATCAAAATACAAAAAAAAAACTTTTTGTCTTATATTCATGAATTTTCAGTAAAAACTGTTTCTAACTTTGAAAAATAAAATGCAAAATAATTGTGACTGGCAAAAATAACATTTCTATCACTGATTTTCAATTATTTTAATTCTGTCTGACAAAGTCAAGACTTTATCACTGATTTTTTAAAAAATATATTAAAATACTTAGCTTTAGTTTGTAGACACTGATGAAAAGCTTAAAAATAGAAATTCATTTTTTTAATATAAAATTAAAAATTAATAACTCGAGGAAACATATATATCATTTTTTAATGAAATATTTCAAATACAAATAGTAACAGCGTTTATTGTTAATTATAATAATGACAATAATAATATCAATAGCGAGGTCTACTTACAATAATTACAGAATAGTAAATACAACAATAAACATTTTGTCGGTAGCGAGAAAAATTGTGGGAAGAATTGATTGTGTCTCGTTAAGTTAAGACGTAATGGAACACCGTGTGCCACTTATTATAAATAGCACCTTCGAGTGTTCTTTAATTTTTTTTTTTGTTTACTGCATTTATATCGTTTATTTATTTATAATCATGCTAAAAATACAGACTAAATTTTGTATTTACAATATTGGTCACAGTTAGGCTTTTGACAGATAGAAGATATGCAAAATATCGTACAGTGTGTTTTTTGTACGTCAAATCGAAAAATGGCAATCGGATAAGTCTCAAAAAAACAATAATTTTTTCGTCAACAAAATTAATAACTAATTTTTTTAACAAAAACGTCACAACTAATTATTTTATGTACAAACAATTGTAAGTTGGATTTTGCAAATTTGACTGAAAACTTGAAACAAAAACTTTATTTAAAATATAATTATATAAAATGAAAATACTTTTTTAATTAGTTACGACAATTTTTATTAAAATTACTTTATAATAAATTGAGACGCATAACAAGGTGACACGAAACTTTAAATTAACTTTTTTTACAGTCTTCAAACAACTTTTAACAAATAATTAATTTAATTTTGCACACACTAAATTTAATTTATTATCTTATAAAATAATGTACAACAAGAAAAATTAATGGATTGAATTTAAAAATAGAAAAAAAAGAACTTTTTTCTTCTCAACAAATTGAATTTAACAGAATTTAATTACACAATAAAATGAATATAAGTAAAAAATGAATGGTTATAATATAAAATACTTATAATTTAATTGTAATAAAATGTCCACACAAAGCAGTGAATTCAGACTCATTCGATCGCAACCGCCGATAAAAACATTTTCAACCCTAGTCGTGTTGTTATGTTACGTGAAAAATCGATGAAAATTTGTTTACCACTCCGCGCATCAAACTGTCGAGTTGTAAAATTATAATTTTTTGCGTCGATAAAACCTCTCAGTTTTTAGCACCTTCGACGCGAATCTTGATTATTTACAATGATAAATTAAAATAGTGAATATTTTTTGTTTTATTAAATTGCATTTAAAAGAAAGCTATCAATTTTGTTTCTTTGAAATTATTGCTGACCAAGTTGATCAAATTTTGCAAACTAGAAAATCACAACTCGAAGAACATTCAAACAAATTTTTAACAAATTTTGGCATAAATAAATGTATACACAAAAAATGTTACAATAATTCTAACAAAAGTTCTGAATGATCCATTAATTATTTTATTACAGATTCATATTCTCTGAATTTCAAAAAGTGAACATTTCACTTTTTTAAGGTGTGAACTAGTTGTTCATTTTTTCAAAAGTTAAACTAATTTATTTATTATGATTTTTCATGAAATCGATTTTGAATTGTTTTTGTAATTAAAATTTAACTTTTTCGAATTTTCACTTTTTTAAATTAAGAGAGTAAACTACAAATATAAAATGAACCAATTAAATAAGAATTTAAAAAATAAGAAAATGTTCAACTTTGGTTTATCTCTAAAAAAGAGGAAATTATAAATGTACATTTACTATTTTTTACTGCAACTCTTTTTCGTTGAATTTAATGAATGATTGATGGATTCGCAGTGGAAACATTGTTTTGCGATAAAGGTCCAATCGTGCGGTGGGTCGGTGCTAAATCCGCATGCTGGGTCTCGCGGTGTCTTCTAAGGTCGACTTTTCTTTGAAATGCGCGTCCGCAAAGTTCGCAGGCGAACGGCTTAAAGCCTGTATGTTTGCGTGAGTGGGTTATCAAATTGCTGCTCTGCGAAAATGCCTTACCACATACTTGACATTTGTGCGGCTTTTCTCCTGCAAAACAACAAGAAAAACAAAAAAGCGAAATTTTATTTGTTGCAAAATTAATCACACTTTTTTCTAACCACCAGATCCTTATTACTTGTATTTATATTAGTATACAAATTCTTTGTTTAAAAAGCCAATCTTTTTACAGCGAAAAATTCTTCTGAAATTTTTATCGCTGAAATAAAATACTGTTCAATTTTAAATGCCGTTCAATAATTATTTCAAGTGAAAAGCATTGCGCAGTGAAACAAGATTTTTCAATGAGAACAACTTTATTTTTACATCGTTACGTATTTTATCTGATTTCTCCGGAGCTTCCGCCGGTCATAAAATCCTGAGGATATTTGAGTATTTCAATTTGGAAATGGAGAATGCTGATAGTTTGCTTCTACTTTTTTTAGAGTAAAATCATAGAAGTTGTTGAAATTTTATGGATATCTATTAGAAAAAAATAGTTTTATTATTTATGAAAAGTGAACTTCAATGATAACATTGAAATTTCCGTAAAAACGTTTAACAAAGATATTTGAATTTGTTTGTTCGCATTATACTATACTTTTTTACAATACTTCTTCATTTCTTCCTAAATTTTTAGGTAGTTATTTTCTACATAACAAAACACACAAGTAACTTTATTTTCATAACTTTTTATAATTTCCTTCACGTATCTATCTAAACTTACATCTCTTAAAATTCTTTAAATTTGTAATTTCAATATTTTTTTTAAGTAGATTAACAAGTACTTAGTAAGACATGTAAATTTGTACTACTTTTATTAGCAAAAATTATATTTTTGTCATAAAAACTAGGACCTGTTCTTAAAAATTTAACTTTCCTGGTTTAAATCTGTAAAAAACTAAATTTTCATCGCTTAAAATTCTGCAATTTTGTAATGTCAAGTAGATTACCCAGAATCCAGTAAGATCTATGAATATTTGTACAAAAATGAATTTGCTTTCTTACGAAATTAAAATGAACTTTTGCTTTGCCCAAAAATAGAAATAAATTGTCCAAAAGTGAATTTGCTTTCTCAAAAGTTGAAATTAATTTTTGTCTTTTCCTCTCTTAAAAAGTTAAAATAATCTTTTGCTTGTTCAAAAACTAAATGTGCTTTTAAAAATCAATTTGCCTGGTGTAAAAAAATAACGCGGCCATTGCTGAAATAAAGCTCGAAAATCGTAACACCGGTGCGGCGTTGAAAATTCTGCAATTGCAGTAGCTCGTCGGGGATTAACGACGGCGTTGGCATCGCCAATGGAAATCCTGAGCAAGTCCGAAGTAGCGATTTAAAGTTGCGGACTAATGCAGGCGAAGGTGGTATCAGCGATGCCGGGCACGCCCGGTCAAGATTTGCTCCCGCGCGGGAATCTCAGCCACCCCATCTCGCCCCCGCGCGGGGGTGGGGGTGCCTCGTTTGCCGGGCAAATTTGATTGGCGAAGAGAGGCGGCTCCGGCCCAGGTCGCCATAGCAACCGCGGATCCGCGCGGGGTGCAGGGGCACAGACACGCAGCTAGGAGGGATGAAATTCCGGCTGCCTACTCATTTAATGGACTCTTTTGGCGCGCTCCGGGGGTGGATCCATAAACAATTCGTTAGCCGAGTATTCAATCTCACCGGAGGTGAGAGCGCGAATGGCCAGCCGGTGCATCGAATTAGAATGCAACTAGTTTGCGAGAGTCACGTCCGAGGTACGGATTTAGTCTTGTTTACCTCGTAAAAATGGTCAACTTTTATGAAATGCTTGGTGCTTTTTTAGTTTTGCTTTTAAAAAAAATGGTTAATAATATTTTATAGGTTCAGGGAATGATTTTCAACTAACTGAAGGAATTTATAAAATGTCATGTAACTTACTTATGTATTTTGTATGCAGAATACGATCGCAAATTTGATTGAATTAATTTTTGTTAAATTACTTAGTTTTAAAATGCCATTTTGAAATAAACAAGTTGAAAAATATTTATGATATAAGTAAGATATAACAAATAATCTTTCATCGAATAAATATAGTAAAAATTGTAAAAGGCGCTTTTATTTAACTTGAAAAAGTACCAAAACATACATTTACAATCTAAACAACAGTACAAATGATATTTTAAACAAAAATTTGAACAAAGATCTTCTAAATCAGTTATGAAATTTTTTGTTTATGGTTTGTGGTTGATAGCACTACAAAAACAAGTGCCTTCTTTTAAGCCACTTTTACTATTTAAGGCATTAAAAGTGACTCAAAATGGTTGTTTTCAGACACTTTTACTGCTTTAAATGATAAAAGTGACTTCAAATAAGGCACTTATTTTTGTAGTGAGACTGTTTTAAATTACGATATCATATTTTTTTTAAAATAAAGAAGTATTTTTTAACCAGCTACATTTTTAGATACTAAAATATTACATTTATCAGGGCCTCATGTTTTTAATTAAATCGAATATCAATTTTTATTTAAGAAATCATTTTTTCTTTTGTTTAAATTGTAATTTTATTTTCTAGAATTTTTGTTTCATTATTCGTTTTTATTTAATTTTCAGTCTAGCATTTTTTGAAATTAAATATATTCAAAAATACAAAACTAAAAAATAACTAAAGATGACGACTTTTAAATAATTGAAAAAAAGATTTTAATTTTCAATAAAAAAAATTGTTATGCGCGTTACACATACATTATTGTTATCATTCACGAGAATTTTGTAAGTAAAAAAAACTTAGATAGTTAAATATATATTAAAATTAAGAAATTGTATATTA
>JABFPM010004992.1:0-11857 GCA_022817325.1 Idris sp. 1 HC-2018 | reverse complement strand
TAGGATAAGAATTAGCCGATAAGCACAGATTGTAAAAGAAAAATGTTTGTTTAAAATTATAATAATAAAATTGTTATATAAGAAAAAAAGAGGAAACTTTTATATATATCTATATTCCTTTCTTTCTAAGGTTAAGCCACTTGTAGATATCTCTCTACAAGAAATTTAACCCGGTTAAACAAAAGGGATACGCTAGTGTCCCTGCCGTCTGTTCCCGACATAACACAGTCAATTAACTTATTTAATAATTTAAAATCACAATAACTTATCCACACGCATATGCAAATCTATGTATATTTATATATGTTGATATATATTACAAATCACTTGCATTAATTTGAAAGACGTGCAGACTACATTTGCATTGAAGCATTATCCAAAATGTAAAACAGCACAAAATGAACGAAAAACGAGAAAAATATGTCTAGAATTACTTCGATGCATTATTGTGAATTAATTTAAGCAACGATAATTGTGTAAAAGTTTGTAACAAAATATTGGCACATTCATTGCAATGTTAAACATTATGGCTCTGCTAAACATATACATTCAATATGGGAATAAATAAATATAAAATCGACTCGAGTTACTTCGCATATATTAAATTACCCTATCATGTCATTGTACATTGGTGAACGCATCAATCCGTAAAATGTAAATATGCTTACGTGTGCGAGAACGAGGAAGTATTAATTCATTGAACGCAACATTTACCAATCTTTTATTATTATGTTTTTTTAAAAAAAAGTTAAATCATCTCACTTTGCATGTTCAGATCACATTTGCTCTGTTTTGTTTTGTAATTCAAATGAATGTGCTATTGAATTATCATTCAATTTCAAATTCTAAAAATCTTTCATTATTTTGCTGATGATAAATGCAAAATGAAATTAATTTTTCAATCATTTGGTTATGATTACAACGATTTATTCAAAATTTCTTAGTTTACTTTTATATTTATAATTGAGTTTTCTCTTTATTTAGAACAAAAAATAATAAAAAAACTGAATATCATGAATGAAAGAGGTTTCATTTTTCAGTAAAATAATTTAAATCAAAATTTTAACATACTTTTCTGACGATACCGTTGATAAAACAAATTCTCATGAGTGTCAAATGTAAGAAAATAATAAAAAAAAATTCCTTGTAAGGTATGGAGATAATTGCTATTGCTTAGACATCTGTCAGACTCATATATCACTAGAACGTACTGTTATATCAAATATAATGAAATTGTGCATATTAAATTACAAAAAGGAATACTTTATATTCCAAGAAAATTCAATTTAAAGTTATAATTTGAAAAATGAATTATTTGTAATAATTATTTTATATTAGACAAAATTACTATATTTTTAATTTGTTATCTTCAATTTTTGCTGATAATTGCTAAATTATTTCATTTAGTTCACCAATTATTTTACGGTAGTCAATTATAATTAACATTTGTTGTATTATTGATAAAAGAGCAAATAACTAATCTTGATAAATAGTTGAGTTTTTGTCCGGATAATACACATGAGACATGATTTGGCGTATGATTTTAATGGCGTTGGAGCGAAAAAGAGGCAGCGTTTATCGGCTAGTATATGTTTCTTTTTATGATTCTCTCATTTTTTGTTGTTTTTGGTACACACACAACTGCAGCCTGTGTGTGCGTTAGAAATCCGACACCCCCTCTATCGGCACAGTCATACGATATCTCATTCATTATACGCGCGACACCTTTGGCGTGCAAGAGGAGCCTTTCGAAGCAGCCAGTGCTATTGTCCCGCGAATAACTCCTGAAACATCGCGATTTTCGTTGCCTGTCATGTGCGATGCACGGTCGCGATAAATTATACACTGCAAGGCCGGGCTTATATTTCAATACGTATCATAAACAAAACGTGAAATATTATAAACAATTTCATTTTTCGTAACAAAAAATTCCTCTTTCAAAACATTTTTATACTACATCATCACTATCAAAATTAATATAACATACTTTACAAAATATTTCAACGTTGTGTTATTTTGTATAATTAATATTTTATAATATTTTATAATATTTTATAAATTATAATAAATGTTGTTTTTTTTCTTGTTGAAATTTGAAAAGAAAACTTTTACGAGTTTCAATGAGTTTTTCATGAGGTCGGTTGCCTCATATTAATAGGTATGCAGGTACTTTATGATTCTCGTTGTGTGACGTCAGTGACTAACGCGGCATGCAAGGTGGTCAAAGTATTGGGTTTCTTCATTGCACGGGAAACAAAGTTCTATATATGTAATTCTATACATACAATTACAGTTACACTTATGTTATCACGTGTAAGCAAATGCGAATGTGTGTACGGGGAGTATCTTCGTAATCTTTGCGGATAGTCGGAGGATCATTTGCAACAGCTTATATTACTGATTTACGTGTGCTCGCTGATACAAAACAAGTTGCGCCTACCCGAGCACGAAAATATAAGGCAAATTTACACAAAAAAAATGTATTGCTACCATCAGTTTCATTTTTAATCCTTCAATAGAGTTCATTGTAAGATTGTATAACTAGTTGAACAACTTTTGTTATCTTATCTGGCACAAGTTTTTTAATTATAAATGCACCTTTAAAATTTGTATTCTAAATGTGCAATTCAAAAATGAATATGAATTTTGGTTTTTATTGCCACGAGAAGTTATTAGGAAAGGTACGCGAAAAGCAATAAATAACGGTATCTTGTGGTCGATTTTTGGTGCATTCGGTGCAGGGTTATTCCTAATTCTGGTTGCAGCGGCAATGTTCGACGGCTTTAATGGCGTAACGAAGCACAATTCGCGCATTTAAACGTAAAAGTAATAGTTATTTCTCAGGAGGAGTCAACGGTTCTGTCTGGCGTGCAGGTGAGCTTTCCCATCGCACGCACGCATACATAATTGGATGCCTCGAATTTTCGTTAATTCAAATCGCGATTCCAACAAGCGATTCCTTGATACCCGAGCAACTCAAACTTGCGGATCTTATTTCACTTCGAGTTGCAATCAAAAGTGCGCTGCATTGCGGTGAATTTTAGTCCTGTCGAAAACTCGAGTCACACTCTCCTTTTTACAGAGACGACTACAAAAATAATAAAAAAATTATATTTTATTACATGTCTTTTTTTGGAATTTCATGTGACATTTAAAATAGAAAGCATTATTTATCAATATTTTTAAGTGCAGTGATTTGTATTTTGTGGAAATTAATAACAAACTAATTTATTTGAATTAACTATAATTTGGAATTAAACTAATTAAACACAACAGCAAATTGATTACAAATTATTAATCATTTTTATTGAATTTCGTTATATCTATTATACAAATGTTATATATGTATAGATATACAAATACACGTCGAGTTAACTCGTCTGAGGTAGCGAAAGGGTTAAAATGTATTTTTCTTCTCTTCATACTCTAATGCTCCGAATTTTGTTAATTGTTAATCATTGCTTTACTCATAATAAAATGAAATGCCGGAGAATTTGTAACTGAGAAAAAATTGTTAAAACGAGCTTGTTTTAAATCTAAATTATCTCAATTTTACTGGTAGACCAATTAGTTTAATAGTTCAAAAGAGTTAATCTTGAATTGGCGTTTTGCCATCAAATAGTCATGCTCCTCTTTGGTTCCATACGTCTCCCTTGGTTTTACATGTCAATTTGCAATATGCGTTTTCTCAATCCACACTTATATTCTCATTTCATAATATTCGTGTATATCAAATGCGAAGTATCTTTATTATAAAAACACATCCACAAACTTTAAGGGCTTGAATAGTTTCATCGTTTTCTTTGTCCTTTGTTTATATAAGAATAACATTTCATTTAAATCAGTATTCATTTCAACTCAATGTTCATTTAAATGATTTTAAATGTTGATTTAAGAATAATCAAATAAAATGGACAAAATATAATTTAATTTTAAGTAGATTCAATAATGATTTGCAAAGAATTTGTAATTGAAGAGCATTAGAACAATTCAATTAAGCTTGACTCTTCTACCAGAAGATGCTTTTACAGCATACGTGAAACTATATTTAAAACAAAGGTTCATGTTCCAAAGCCCAATGCCAGCTGCAATGACTCGCTAAAATTTAAAGTTTATATCAATGAAGATGTACACGTCGAAAATAATAAAAGAACGACGTTTTTCTATTAATGCAAGTATTGTATAATACATTCCTTTCGACTGACATGTGCGCAGAAATTCTTCACCAAAATACATTCGTTTCCATGTAAATCTAACATAGTTTTTTGTATTACATTTTTGTTTCACCTATGCTTTATTCTACTTTTTAAACCAACAAAAAATATTATCAAAGATTATATAAAATAAAGTAATGTAGCCAATTTACTTAACAAAATTGGTAATAATAATACACCGCTAGGTAATATACATTTACTCAATTTTTTGTAATTTCATATTGAACTGGAACATATATTTCAAATGCTTCCAAATTGAATATTCACTCATAGCAAATAATATTGAATAATGCAATCATTAGGATAATAATTGGTTACATAATGAATCAATAATTCATAGTTGCTGCAAAAGCAGTGATCATTAATTAATTCATTATTATTATCAAAATAATTCTAATGTAAAATTAAAGTTCGTCTGTACTGTACTTTTTAGCTATAAGGAGATCTGCTCAAAAAACTTATAGATCCATAACATCGAGAAAAATCAAGTTTTTCGTTTCAACATACGTGTCAGTTAACAGTCGGTACGCTGAAACCTTTTCATGTGAATTTAAACCTATAATGATGGCAACTCAGTAACCAGTGATGTTGCCGTAATTTCACATTCCGCTATGTAAAATTACATTTTAAGGTGGAAAATCCATTTAACCGGTGAATTGCTTCAAAATGTTGTCAGAACATTGCTATTTTAATAATATTTTGAACAATATTGTTTTTATACCTCTGCGACTTCTTGAATTAATTCATTTTGAAAATTGACATTCTTATCGACATCATTAAATTCAATACAATTTAGTTTCAACACATCCCAATAGAAAACAATGTCGAATATTTCGTAACAAAGAGGAACATATAGTTTTGACGGTGGATTGTAACAAGAGTTGTCGAAATTCGACACCATCGCGGACATAAATACATATCCTAGATCTGCATTACTTAGTACTCAATGCAATGCTGTTAACTTCATTGATGGAAAGTAATTTTTGGTGGCAGGCTCATCTGGTTCATTTCATCTATCTCTATTTTTAGTTGCACACATGACTATCAGCTTACATGCTCTGTTACTTCAGGCATACATACACACACAGTTATATGTATATATGGCAGCAGATACACACGTGCTACAATGGATACTACTTGCTCTCGTGATAGCGGTGGCGTACTCCTCTCTTAGACGAAGATGAGAAGGGAGTGAATAGGAGAGAAGCAGGGGGTTCTCGTGTTACTATCCTTCGCCTGATTTATTCGGAATCATAATAGGCTGCAACACGACACCGACGGCTCGTCTCTTATCATTATACCTTTGCCTTGTGTGCTCACCTGAACGTGAGCACCAGTTTCTTCACGATGTCCGGGCAGACTAAGAAAAAAAAGGTTTTCCACACAACTACCGGTTATCCGTTCCACTTATCTTATACCTCATCAGCGTCAATCTTTGATCATGTAACTGACCTCATGTTCCAAACTATTTTGGATCTGACTTTTCAACTGGTATACATTTACAATGTTGAATATAAAAGTTAAATTAAAAAATTTCAAATCTTCATTGCTATCTTAAATATTGAAAGATGATATTCTTGAGATGTCGTGGTATCGGAACACTGATATCCTGCGGTTCTTCGAATGACGAAAAGCTTGGCTTAAAAGTCTGGTACTTTTTTCACTTTTTTTTGTCTTTGATAAATTGCTGGATGTCAAAACTAATCATTTTATTTGTAATCCGAAACAATATTTGAAGCTTGGTCAGGTACTTTTAATTGAGTTTTCTGAAAGATTACTTGGACAGATTTTAAGACTACTTTTGGGGACCAACAAAATATCAAGTATAATGTACTTGAAAAACAATCTGTTCAAATTATTTATGTGTATATAATATTTTATAGCGAAATTTATGCAAAGAACAAAAATATTGATAATAAATTTTGTGCGTTATTTGCGTAAACTTTTTAACCGTATTTTATTACCAATAATATCATGTTTTACTGTCAATATCATATTTTACAATAAAAAAGTAATAATTACATTACTTATGAATATAATTTATATAAAATATACTCTTATATTTTGCATTAATATTAACTATAACTTTATGTTATAATTTTTTCAGGATAACTAACGAAATTATAATACTGTATAAATTACTACAGATAATTTATTAATCATTTTGAAAAAAAAACAAAAAATATCATTAGTTTTTACATTTATTTAAAATATTGTTTTATTTAATGTCACAATTTTATTCATTGAACAAATGCACTTTTTAATTAACTACTAATTTATTACTGAGAATCCTCATAACACAATTCTCGAATTGTTAAACTATTTTTGATGTTTGACTCAAATGTCTAAATTTATTTCAATTTAAAATAAAATTAATTGTTGCCTTGTTATAATATTTCAAACAAATTTTCTCTGTGAAACTCTTGTCAAGATGAAAATAATTTGTATATACTTAAATTTAATACATCAAAAACCAAAAATTTTCAGCAAAAAGTTCCAGAAAATGCGGAAGGTTTTTTTTCATTTAGAAATAACAATAATTTTTATTAAAATTTTTTTTGCAATATTTTTAATTCCTAATATTCATATATAGTTGCTCTGACAGTTTTAGAAGATAGATTGCTTAAAATATTCAATTGCTTATCTTTGTTTTAATTGTCGAAAATAAAATTCCTGACAAATAATTATTACATAAATAAGTTAAATTTGTAAACAAATCTTTCGTAAAATAAATCGTTCTTTCACATATTTTCTTGTACTTCCGCTTCCTGATTAATTTGATTTGACGTTTTACGACTTTTTGTCATGTACATTAACGTCATTACAATTTCTTCACGGTAATGAATTTTGACAATACCTCGAGGAAATAAAACAATGAACATAAAAAGTGTAAACATTTAATTACTAGCTAAACAGAAATAAAATAAAATTACAAAGTGAATAAAAAATTGACCAAATTATAAATCCAATTTTATTTGTGTACACAAATACACAAATAATAATAAATCATCTGATTTGCACTGTAATATTGAATATAAACTTTAAAAAATGAGTCAGAAATATTTTACCGAACGGTTCTAAATCATTTTTCATCACACACGAAACGGTTTCCTCAGTCAGGCTCTCAAATTATACAAAAGTCAGAGCCAATAAATCAACATTTTTGTCAATCAATAAATGTCCAAACTTGCGATGCTATAAAGCAAGAACCTTGTCAAGGTTAAACTAACAAAAGTTTAAGCTCCGAATTATTTATAAACCTCCTTAAAAATAGAAATACAAGAAATTAATAGAAAAAAAGAAATTGCAAACATATGATGAGAAAATAATAATAACAAAAGTCATTACCTACTTTGAACAATTAATCTACCAGATTTTTTATTATTAAATAAAAACAATACAAATGCTGTTGTTGAAATAATCGAATTACACTTAAAGGCAGTTCACGCTGTTATTTTTGACCGAAACAAAATCGCTTGTAAAACATTTTGGCTGACAAAAAAAAATAGTGTCAGCTTACCTTGATTTCATCATCGGGCAGTTCTTTCTTAATTTTAATCGAGTCCGAATGACTTTCTGCGGCTGTTTCGTTGTGCTCCGGCGATGCTGAGTGCAACTTAACAGAAGTTCGTTTACGAAAATTGTTGCTTCGCAAAATCGGTGCCTGCGTTCGTCCACTCATTGCGCGAAAAACTTTGTTATTTACACTCAGGCAAACCAGAAATCACTGCCTGGACATTATTATTTATAAAAAAAAATGCGTACGAAACAGTGTCACCAAAGTTTGACGAAGTTCAATATTTTATTTTTCACGTGGCACATTGTTGAACAAGAATTTTTGTGTCAGACTTGGAAAAAAGAAAACAAAAATAAACAAAATTAAAAAAAGTAATTCTTTTACACTGTGTTATTGTTTGTTATGTTTGTTTGTTTGTGTTTGTGTGTGTGTGTGTGTGTTATGTGTGTATGTGTGTGTGTATGTGTGTGTTTATAAAAAGTGAATAATTAGACGAAGTACCACAATCCCAGTTTTGGCGACGATAAATGAGAAACGTAAAAGAGAAGGACGGGTGTGAGCACGAGGACGCGGGAAAGTGACGAGCGCAAAAATAGATGCACCCAGTCGCCGCGCGAGTCACTCGCTTGCGCAGTCGAGCACGCAGATCTTACGTCGCGTAAATGAGACAAACGCGTGCTCGCTGGCCGCGACACGGTTCAATGTTGTTTTTGCAGTGCGCCCGGCGATCGCGCATTTGAAATGCGCGCGCAACAACAGCGACATCTCTGGGATTAAAAAAAAAGAAGAATTATCAGTTGTTGATAATAAAAAGTAAAAAAAATATCATAAATATTCACTTTTTCATTCAACAAACAAAGAATCAACCCTTTTTATCAATATTTATTTTCTTTATTGATTATTTTAAATGTATCTTTTTTTATGCAAAAATAATTTTTTTTTATTAAAAAAGTGTTTTCACTTTTGTTTTTTTCGGTATTGTAAAGAAGTTTAAAAATAAATAGTTACAAATAATTGATTTCGAATTTTGTACTTTTTGTTGAGAACGCCATCTACAACTAGTAGATTCAACCAGCCCCTAAAGTTGGCGGACATGGTGAGAGATATCAAGAAAACTTGGAGCTTATGATATACATGCGTATCTGACTTAGCAATGGAATAATTGAACACTACTGTACACGTAGTATATGCGAAAGCTGATACATGTTAATGTGCGTGAATGTTTGCATCAGCTTGCTTATACACAATTTGACGAGGGAGTTCACTTTTTCTAACCAATATTGAATAAATAATAAATTATAACGAGGTGCCCTGTTTATCGGATAATAAAATATATTTCAATCTCTATTAGATCTGATACAATTTGATCGTTTCCTTGGATATAATCTCGTAGGTATGATAAATATTTAAATAATCAAAAGTAGGTTAGTTAATTCAACTGTTAAACATCAAAATCATGTCATTCTATTGTCATTATTATTATTATTTTTTACTAACTAACAATTTTACTGCAAAAAATGTCAGCAATTACTAGTTGTGATGTTTTTGCTACTGTAATGTTATAACCATTTTGTTTTTATGAGTAATTGTTGTTTTATTAAGATAATAGTGTGTCTTTTAAATTGATTTTCAATTAGTTTAATTTCATGTAAGAGAGACAATTTAATTTTAAAATTAAAATTTCATTTTTGCTTCAATAATGAAAATCATTGCAACAATTTTATATTGAAAATTACTTTTTATGTTTCATGTTAATTTATGGCTTAAATTTTTTAATTTATAATTTTGTTGTTATTTTATTTTGGAGTTTGATAAGAGAAAATGAATTCTTTAAGATATCTCATTTGTAATTAATAATTATCATTTTATAGACAAAATGTCCGAACACACAACTACAGGAACTGCCGACTCATCACCGCAATTGGAAAAAGGTTGGGGTGCTTTGAAGCAACATGTTATTGAAAACAAAATTAAAGTAGGATCTTGGCTCTTGAGAATCTTCACTTTGTTATTTACTATAGGATACATTATTCCTATCTTTGGGTAAATACTTCAAATTTTCTATATACTGATAATACCTATATACATATTTGTTCTAAAAAAGTAGCTGATAGGAAAACTATATTTAAAAAGTTATTTCAGTATTTTTTGTTTCATAAAACATATTTTCTGTTCCTTTAAATCCAAAATTGTGTAACAATTAAATAAAATTGTTCACTATAAATTATATATAATATAATAATATTTTTATTATTAAAAAAAAATTAAATTGTATGATTTAAAATTTTTATTTTCAGAAATCCCTATAATGCCTACTCCAAAGCTATGATGAGCAGTGCTGCAGTGAGTGCTTTAAGATTACATCAAAGGTTACCCGGAATAAGGTTTAACAGACAATTTTGGGAAAGTCTTTTGATCGAGGATTCATTCCATTATTTGTTTTATACATTAATATTTTTGTATGCTTCACCTGTTACACGTATCCTTTTAAAAAATTTAGTACAAAAACTTGTAATATTACAATCAATTTTATGTTACAAAATTAATTTCCTTAACAAAATGTAATACAGTCGTACTTGTTCCAATCTTCTTATTCGCTTTGCTGCATTCGGCCAGTTATTCTTTAACATTACTAGATGTAAGTAACAAAATGGCTATCATCATGAGCTGTATCATTATAATTTTGTGATTGTCAGAGTATTATATAAATGATAGGCTATCACTTGTATACTTTAATCAATTTTTAACAGTCGCTTATGATTCAAAGTGCATTTCTTTTGTAACAGTGTTTAGGTCAAAATAGTTGGTGGGGTGCTCGACTTGCCATATCTTTGGTGGAATTTCAGTCCCGCTCAATTTTGCGTCTCTGTGCATTATGCGAAATTATGATATTGCCAATTACTGTATTTCTTATTTTTACGTAAGTTCAATTAACAATTATTACAAAATTTATTTAACTACAGTATAATAACTTTTATAATCTTCGTATGTTTCAATTTTACAGGGGTCGTGCTGGCATATTAACGCCAATAGTGTACTATCAATTTTTGAAACTTCGTTTGGCATCAAGAAGAAATCCATACACTCGTAACGTTTTCTTTGAACTTCGTAACGCTGTAAGCAATATTGCAGCGAATCCAAACTTACCCGAATTTTTGCGAAAAATTATTGGCTCACTGCTCAACCTCACGCAAAACATGGTCAATGTGCAACAAGCACAGTAAAGCCTGCCAAACTCAATTTTTATAACAAAAAAACATAATTATACAGAAAAAAATTCATGTGACAACTGTAAGGTAATTAAAAACAGTTACAAACAAATCACAAATTTTACATTTTCAATTATGTATAATACATTTTGTAAAAAAAGCAAGTTTTTATATGTGGTTGGTATTTTGTTTTCTTTTTTGTTGTTGTTAAAAAATATGAAAACTTTTTGGTGAAGAACATAAGGTAGTTCAATCTATTATTAATTGAATAATTATTTAAAATCAGTTGAAATTTTGTGATACAGCACTTAATTTATGATTTGTTAAAATTGTTTCACGAATAACAAAAATAATATTGGATCTTTTTTTATTTGAAAAATTACATTTCAATGATGCTACTAGTATTTGTTTTAAGCTTTTTTTGAGCAAAATGATTTTAGAAAAGACACCTTAAAAGATGTAAAGATAGTTATACAAATGAAATAATGTTATAGATTTCAACGTTTTGTACATGCTTCTTCACAATTAGCGTTTACTTAAATGTATAAAATAATTAATTAAATATATTGAGTTGCTCGATGTGTTTTATATATATATATTATATAAATATGTAATGAGACAAAAAAAGAAAAAAATGAAAATCATACTTTATAATATTGATTTGTCTACATGTATTATTTGTGTTACATATGATCAAATTGTAGATAGCATAATAATGCAAACTAAAATAACACTTTACTCTAATATATCGAACATAGAACTCTATGAAGACATGTGCTATAAAAGAACAAAAAATACACCCAAATCTGACTTATTGTATGTAGATTTTTGTCTTACATAGATTTCTATAAAACGTTTTTATACAAAGCAATTTCTAAGGAGAAAATGAAAGAAATGCTTTTTTTCGTTTGTTTTAT
>JABFPM010004991.1:0-11858 GCA_022817325.1 Idris sp. 1 HC-2018 | reverse complement strand
CTTTTTTTTCTTCCATCGACACTGCACACGTATTTGCAAATGCATTGTCATTCAAGCTCGGTTCTTTTTTACAATTTTTGTGTAACGTTACGTTATCACAATCGTCTCCAAAAGATCTAGGAAATCGTAGTTCACGCGGTTTACGATCTCGAGGGAATCTTCTGAAAGTTCACGATTCCTGACACGTCTGGAGTTTATGCCCCAAAATTGAGGTAGCATCAAGACTTCGCCTGGATATGGTTAGCTCGAAACTGCTCGCGTAATTTTCGGATGACAAGATTATACCGTACACAACATTTTGCACTCGTAAACTCATTTTATTTCGAATATTTACGAATTTTCATAAACGTGCCAAAAGTACCGAGTAAGCCTGACAAAAGATTTACATTATACCCAAAAGTCCTATCGGGTTTTCTCTGAGACGTATTATATTTTCTAGACAAATAAAAATTGATTTGTGAAACAGACAAAATGGATCAATTTATTTTCTCACAGAGGTGAATTTGCGAAATAAATTTTAAAATAGTACCAAAAATGAAGAGCTCTGGTATAATACATAATTTGTTTAGAATTTTATGCGAGCTTGAAATTTTGCATCTAAAATTATTAGAACAAGTAACTTAAACTGTCTGCGATTTTTATTTTAAAAAGAAAACAATTGAGAAATGAATTTTGATGAGTTGTTATTATATCTTACTTACTCTAGATACATTTATTGAACGTGAAATATAATATAAAGGTACTGTGTATAATTAACGAATTATTCTTCATCTTTTACGTTCGCTGTTGAATAAACAGACATTCAGTCAATGTCTAGTTTATTATTATACAACATAATATTTAATTTCAAAAATATTTTTATATACAGATTATAAGCAATGTTAAAAGTAAAATTTCATTCTTAATTTATCAAGTTACATTGTATTCACATAATTATGTTGTTAATTTACTTTTAATTTATAGAAAATTAATTTTTTTACAAACAAAAGATTTATTTTATATATTCATAAATTATTATTTTATATTTCATGAATTATTATAATTCACTTATATCAGTAATGCACTACTTTGCTTATCAACAAGTCTCGAGATTCCAACATCGGTGATTTATTGTACACATTAAGTAATCTCCTTAATTTAAATTGTTTTCTTTAATTAAATTGTAAAAGACAGACATAGGAGGATAAAATTATTTTGCTTCAAGAAAAGGGAGTTATGAACATTTTTAATGCCAAGCTAAATAATTAAACTTAATTTGCTTTCACTGTTTCTTTTTTTTTCAAACAGATCATATTTATAATTAAAACATCAATTTAAAAAATAGAAAAAAATTTCTCAAGAAATGCAGCAGTGCAAAAAATTTCGAAATTATATTTAGCCTAAAATTATATCTTCAAGTATTATCAAAAAATACGTTCTCCTGGCATGTTGTATGCATATGCAAATTGAAATGTCTGCAGCTGCGTTGCATAAATCTTTCTAATATTACAATGTTAGTAAACATAAAACATGAACACTGCAGTAAATAATATCCCAATTCCTGCTCATTTTTAACAAAAACAATTGCAACATTGACACCTTACACAAAATTAAAGGATAGTTTCCTTTTTTTTCCTTCTCTTTATCTTGAACAAAAGTATAAAATAAATTTCTTTTCTTTCCACTACATTAAACCATAGAAATTTGTCAGAGAAATCTTTACATTTTTTGTCGATATAACAATAAACAATTGAGATAAAATAAGCAAACTGATGGCCATTGCTTGGAGAATAACATTTTCGTAACTAAATACAGGCCAGATGAGATTGGTCTGCAATAAGCTGAATGCAATGTTAAATCGGGCGGACTCGTACGTGCGAAACTCTTTAGACCCAGTTAGCAGGTGGTACCAGTTTCAGGTTACCTCTACCGTCTTTGTAGATTTCTACGCTCTCGCTTCTATTCCAGAGCGTCTGCCCGTTGTTGGCACGCCATGCGTTATGTTAAGAAGGGCAGTTAATTACGAAGATAATTTTGAGTCCTGTGTGTTTGCGTGCTGCACATAACGAGCTCTCGCGACGGGCTGATAGTAATGGTAGCGGTATTGCCAGCTGTAATGCCTTTGCTACGACTAGCTTCTGTGTGCCATGCAATCCGATTTTCAACTGGCGCGACCTCTGCGGGCTCCGCTATCTCGTTATCTCGTAAAAGCATATCGAACCAATTTTGAACACACAATATTAAACATTGGCACACAGACGAAAAATCATTAGCCATAATCTCATTAGATATTTCACATTACCTTGTAGAGAAAAAGTTTGCACTAGTTTCTTTTTTCGTAATCGAAATCAGTCTGCGAAATAATCTTGAAAAAAGTGTAATTATCTTTTTTACAAATTGATTTTTACTAGCCAGCAATTAACATGTTAATAGTCAAATATGGGTTAGTGAAATTGTATATAATTTGATGGTATAGATCTTTAAGTTATTGACTTGAAGTATCTTTGTATGAATATTGACGTTTAAATATTTACTAGGGTATTTTGTGCAGAAGCATTTGAAATTCTACAAAGAAATATTGAAAAGATGTCAATGAATGACTCGACTACTTCAACGGAATTGTAAAACTTGAAGGAAATAATAAAATAAAGGCCAGTCCAAGTTGAAATAAAAATTGATCCACAACGGATTCTCGAATTGTGTTTGCATTAAAGGAGATACTCTGAAGAAAATCCATTCAGTGTACACTCGTTATTATTCCCGTGAATTTGCTTGCATCTTCAAGATGAATTGTATTCAAGATCAATTAAAGTACTTAATAATGATTGATCTGGTGACTGGAAATATTGTTTGACTGCATACCACAGTATAATAAAAAAAACGATAATTGCCGCATGAAAACGATTAAATCAATGCATGTGTCGAGACTCTTTTGAGCTTAAGGAACGATGTGAACTCTTTTTATTGCATGCGTACGACGCTAATTACTTTGGATGACATCACTTGTGATCACATTAACGTCAACAAATTCAATTTTATTTTTACACTGCAATTATTCGAACATCGCTGTAATGAATAATCATTTTGGTTGAAATTATAAATGTACGTGAATTGTCAGTAATCAATCATTGAAAGTATAAAATTTAGCTAGCGTTGTGGAGAATAATGGCAAGTTAATTAAAATGATTATGGTACTTTTAATTTACTGTCTGTTGAAGAAACAAAAGACATTTTTTTTATTATTATTATCTTTTATTATTACAGTTAGTTGACAATAATTTTATTACGAGTAATTCTTGTATTGATTATTTGTAAAGTAATGTTCAATTGTATATTCAATAAAATGTATAATTCAATTTGGATCACATTGATTATACAGTTTAATACATTTTTGCGCTAAAAATAAGCTGCGAGTGATTTTGTAAAGTATTCAGACGAGCTTTCATTGCAGAAAAAAAATGTGTCCGCGCTCTGAATCGATTAATATCGAACGAACAACGTTACCGGGATACATATTATTTCGGCGCGCAATTATAAAATTTTAAACGGCACGAAACTCAGTCATTAGTGATAATTCAGCTGTCTGCTTGTTATTGTTGATAAAAATAATCAATTTTTGCAAAAATTGACAAGAAAAACAATGATATTGTATGGTAAATGAATTGTAAAATAAAGAATTTTAAAATAATACGTTTAGCATTTTTTTTATTTATTGTCTTAATGAATTGTAAATGATTGAAAAGTAATTAATTTTTTGAAGGTACGTTACGAGTTTCTATTATTTAAAAAAATCGTGAACAATTCACAAAACAGTTGTTATTCAATTCACAATTTCCTCGTCAACGGTTAAAACATTATATGTATAATAACTTTGACTCTGAATAGAGATTGCATTTTCATAGCATACGATACTTTCATTATTTTGTTTAAATAGCAGAAAATAAATAAATAAAATTGTACAAAATCGATTGGATTTAAATACCAATTAGTTCAATGTTTAATGTTTTTAAAAATAAAATGATGTTCAAAAATTAAGAACTTGCCAAATAATCATATCATAGTTTGTATAATGTTAATGTTATTATTGGCAAACATTATGACCACTAAACCAATAATAATTTATTTTAAGAATAAAATTTTCTGAAAAAGTACTCCAATTACTGATTTCTATCTAAATTAAAAAAAGACCCATTTATTGATCGAAGAAAGTTTTATTGTGAAAAAATCGAACTTTTTAATGGTGAAGCAATGACCCCAGTAATGAAAACATTATTCCAGACAAGTTTCATAGTAATATTTCTTATGCAGATGCGTGTTTTCTCTCCGATTCGACACTAGAAAAGCTTTGTTTCTTCCACGAGAGAATTGATGAAATCACAACAAATAATACGCTATTCCACGCAGTTAACGACTTGCAACATAATTAATGTTCTCAACTGTACCTATCGACAGAGGCATTAATGTATTCGATGTAAAAGAACGGAATTTTTTGTTTGCAACGTCACTACGCCGTCGTTATTATAAGCATCGTGACGCCACACGCGACTGCAAAATATAATCCTTCCCAGGAGCCGGCTTTGAACGCACACGCGAGCTCTCTATTCCTTGATTGTGTGCACATTTTCTGCATGATTCGACTTTTCCTCGCCAAATCACAAATGTTACTAATCATGCGTGCCACAACCGCCATTCGATTATCGCTAAGCTCATTGATTAGCCTATCTTCCCACAATTTTCATCTTAACAAGTGTTTAAATTTAATTGTTACAATATTTTTATTGTAGCTCAAATTCTTCAGGTTTAAAAGAGAAATGTTTATGTTTAAAGAAGCAAATTGTATTTTATCAAATAAAAGTTTTTTAACATAAAAAACTTGTTTTCCATAATTAAAAAAAAACACATTTATTGAATTATGACAAGTTAATTTTAGTGTGACTAAGTTTGTTTTTTGCTGATTGAAAGCGATTAATAAAGTATAGATTGTCTAAAATAATTAATCTAAATTATCAAGCAATTTTTGTTTTAAATTAAATTTAAATGGCGCTCAGATTTAATTAAATTTAAACAACTTCCTTAAAACAATGATGTTTTTAATTGAATCAATAATTTCTTTTTACGGGTTAAATCAATACCGAAAAAGTTTCTTTCTCAGCTCTAATTTACAAATTTCTTGGCAAATTATCAAACTGTAATTTTCTTCCATCAACTTAAATTTGCCTTATTACTCAACGTAAATTTATAAGTAAACCTCATACGACCCACACTCTAATCGTATAATTCGTCGTTTCACGGGCTGACACATTTATAATTCAAGTTTAAGAAAGGAAAGACTTCAACAGAATAAATAAAAAAACAAACCTAGTGTACAAAAAAATTAATTTTCTCTTCTTGTTTGTTTGTTTGTTTTTTGACATCAAGTTTAATCAAATTAAGCTCCTTTGATAAATTTTTTATGCAGCTTATGTTTTTGACCGCTGAAAAGTGAAATGCAATATCGAATGTAAAGACACAAATAAATGAACTTGAAAGATGGCTTTTTGAAATAGATTTTGAAAGGTGATTCAACTTTCATCAATTTACTACTACTTTAACTTAATTCAACAACAATTTAACTCTGTCAAGATGCAGCAAACTTTGCTATTATCATTTGAAAAGGTACTTTTCGAACATCAGAAGAATGGAAGTATTTCAATTGAAACCCAATAATGTAGCAATAATCAATTCATAGTCATTAACACCAAATCTTTTTACCGACAAAAAGTAGAAAATATAAGGAAATAAAAATATAATTCAACTTAGTTAGCAGAATACATTTATTAGCTCAAAATATCAATTTGACAAACAAACAAAAAATCCAAAATATAATCTCGATTTGATTTTTGAAACATTCAGTATGCATAAAACAAAACGCTTTCAACAATTTATGAAATACCAAGCTAAAGCAAACTGGCTCAAAAGTTATATAAAAGCGCGTAAACTGTTGATCCATTTTTTTCTCTGCTCGTTTTTTGTTAGTAACAAAATTTTAACAAAAAAAGAATTCCGTCAGTTTATCTATTCTGACTCTAAACGCCTCAATTAATCAAAAACAAAATTCAGTTTCACCTTGTTTGCGGCGAAATAGGTCAGGTCAAAGTTTTGCACATGGTGCGTATTAATTTATACACGTATTAATTCAGCTCCTTTATTCAAGACAATGGTAAGCCGCATTCAGGTGTGTTAATACAACAGAGCACCGAACTGCAGAAGGCTACGGTACACGCGTCGTTCCACCGCCAAATTTCAATGTGGCTTATCATTGTCTTGCGCCAAGAAGCTGAATTCCGGCGCTCCGTATGATGTTTCTAAACAACTGCTAAAATATGTTCACGACGGCAACCAGAGAAACTTGTTAAACTGTTGACTCGTAGCTTTGATGTTTTGGAGTTTCGAGTTGAACAATTACAAGCGGTCAACAGCCAAGTGGGATTTCAAAAAAAATAAATAAAACAAAGATCAAAGTTGTAAATTTTGTGCAAACTTTTCAGCGATAAAACAATCAAACCTTTCTTTCCGCAATAAAAGCGGAGTTGGACAAAATCCCGATGGGTGTAAATTCGATCGAGCCTAATGGCAGACATTTTTGATAAAATAAAACGCACGCCCTGCAAATTATATCGAGCATGCATTTTGATACCGGAAACTAAATATGGAGTTTGATGAACACATCTGTAACTTCCTGTCGATTTTCGACGAACTAACCGACGGTAACAGAAATAAACTCGCCTCAATAAACTCACGAAAAATTCGAATGAAAGTTTAGGGGCATTGATTTGCCATTGATCAACACGTATTATGCATGTTAAATTTGAAATAAAGCAAATGAAAATACTTGGATAATATAAGATATGCTTGCTAAACCATATTTTTATTTGTCAACTCTCCTAGTTCATAAACTGGTGTTTATTCGCGTAAAGATCAGATCGCTTGATTTCCCGAAATATTTCTTATGAACACTCAGAAGAAAAGTCGGAAACCTTTACTATAAAATTTTAGTTAGTTTTTTGGTTAACTTATCTCTAATTGAGTTATGACAACTCGGCAACGTAGTAAACTTAATCATACGTGACACTTATATTTAACCTTCCGCCGGTCGCGTCGTGTACTTTGTACACGGGCAAAATATATTGACTAAAAAAACTATCTAAAAATTTTTTTTTTGAACTGAAACTTTTTGAATTTTCCGATTCACAACTAAGCTTTTGGAAAATGATAAAAATCTAATAATTTTTAATTACGAACAATGCTATGAACTTTGTCAACAATAAGCTCATGAATATCCAGAAACTTATTCCACAAAAATTGAGCTTAAAAAATTTAGTACATTGATGAAATGCTTTGATTTTTATTCATTTGTATTCAGAAAACAAGCTGAATTAAATTTAAACTTTGTTGATGAATGATTTTTTGTTAAAATTCAACCGTTCGTCTTGTCACGTAAATTTTATGTTTTTTTGCATTATTTATGAAATATATATATATTATACAAAAAAGTTGATTATTTCTGTATAAATACTAATTTTATTGCTTTCAAGAACATTCCTGATTACTACGGTTCACTTTATTTTACTTAATTATTTCTGATATTTTTTGAATGAGTAAGAATTTAAGCGTGTACAAAGTACACCACGCGACCGATCATGTTATATGGCTGACGCGACCAGCAGATGGTTAACTATAAATGCTTCAACCATGAACATACAATTAATTTAACAACATGATTTTTCCTGAGTGAAGTAAAGAAAGGGTTAACAAATGAAAAAAATTCATTTTGAACTATGTGGATGTTCTTTATTGACTCATGAGGTGGAAAAGCCTAACTCTGCATAAAAACCATCAGAAGAAAAAGCATGGGATTAGAATGAAAACAGGATGAAATGGACCGAAATTATAAGGCTCGGTTTATCGTGGAGGCAATGTCGTGCCTTAACTTTCGATTCGCTTAAGAACGCTAAATCACATTTTACAAATTCGTTGGGTCGTGAGACAAATCTATATATATTTTTTGAAATGTTACCTCCAAATTTTCGTAGAAGACTTCCTGATGAATCGTGCCTATCATTGACATCGTCATATCGAGCATGGGATCTCTTTACCGACCGGTGCTTGAATTTGATTTGCCGGTTGAATAAGGAAATGATTTTTCTCACATGTTAGAAAGTAAAAGTTACATAAATTTTATAATTTACATTTTATGACTCTATATAAAAAAGATCTATATAAGATCTTAAGGACCAAACAACATGTGTGCTGCCACTGCGACTTTTATAACTGAGCTGTACATCAGGATAACATAATTTACAACTGTAAAGTATATGGAAATACATCAAATTTGTCATACATTTATAACTTGCATATTTATAGTCTTAAATTATGGTTATATAATACGAATTAATAAAACACTGTTTTTATTACGAAGAATTATAAACAAGGAAAAACGAATTCGTTGTCTAGTTTGTGAAACGGGCAAAAAATTGCCAGCTCTTGAACTAAGAAATTTTACCAACGAGGCGCAACATATATAAAATGGTAAATTTTATTTTAAACATTGAAATTGAATGAAATAATAGATTATACAAAAAAAGACCTCACAGTAGTTTTAGCTAATATTTGAAATTAAATTGAAAATAACGAGACAAATTTGAACTCAACGAAGACAAACAAAGAAACAGAAGAAAAAAGGGCAACTTGAATTGGCTGTTTACAGAGACAACTTTATAAGCATAACGTTTTAAAAAAAATTATGTTGTTGCAGGGAACCATTAGGTTGTATAATGATACTTGAAAGCGCGCTGCGAATATCACAGTTACCGGTACCGGTGAACGTTCAAATAAGACACTTCATCGCGCGACGTGCTAAGGCGCTTAGCGATTTAGCAATCTTTATAAGTAGGACAATTTCTCAATTTGCAATGATGTAAATAAGACGTTTCATTACTATAAATCGTCTTTAACGATGTCTAGTAAAAATTCAATTACAGAAAATGCTGGCCTGCGTCTACTCTGCATGAAAAGTATTTTGTTGATTTAATAAAGCGATTCTTTTAAAAGCAAACTTTTAGATGAATTTAATTATACAGACAAAGATTCTGCGCCATTTCGCGTACTTAAATGAAAATTCCTGTTTTTTTTTATTCAATTCTGAATAAGCATGTTTTACAAACCGCAATGTAAGAGCAAATTTTTAAAAAAAATAATAATATTCAAGTAATACTTAAGAATCTGGGTTCTGTGTGTATTGGCAAGAATAATTATTATTAATGATTTTTTCAATTCGCAGAAAATTATGGCTACTTCTTTGGCAAGTGTAATTTTATTTGCACAATTTACAAATTCTTTTGTCAATGAAATTATTTTGTTGCATTCAAGTTACTTTTACCAAATAAATTTTAAAAAAATACCTACGATAAAATTTTTTACAAATTTGTTAGGAGTTTGAAACTATGAATGAAAACAGATGTTTTATTGATAACCAACATTTATGTGAACTAGATAATCGCAACGTGACGCCGGTGCGTGTTAATTGTTTGTAATAGTTAACCGTGCGACGAAAAGTGGACAAGTTGTATGCAGAGTCGTTGTAATATAGACAAAACTTGCATATATTTGAAAATTAAAAAATAAGCTTGGGCTGCGACTCATACGTAGACATGCGTGAAATACGAGAACGTGACTAATGGAAATACGTGATTAAAAACTTTTCTCGTAATTTTGCTGCTGTAAGTTAGAATTAAAAGTGTAGAACGTTTTATGCAAAATTATTTGAATAGTACTGAGATTTTGTAGTATTACGGATAATATTAATTAACTTTGCTCACAATGATATATCTTTAGTGTAACTTAAAAAAAAACTAAACTCTTTTTATATTACTCATTCCAATTAGATTTTATTTACAGAATATTTTTTAAATAACTAGTATTTATTTGTACTATTATCATTTTTCGACAAAAATCTTGTTGAAGTAACTCATTAAGAAATATTCTAATAAAATGAAACATTTATTTAAACAATTTATTTTAATAATTACTCTTTTATAACATAATATTCCAACACTTTACTTTTACAAGCATCAACAGTTTAAAACTTTACGTATTCATATTTATTCCTTCATTTTTAGTTTTTTTTTTTTTTTTTTTTTTTGATTGACAAAGTTTTTCAGGTTCACAGAGAAATTATAGCTAATTTTAAGCTTAATAATTAAAGACTACTTAAGAGAAATGAGACGCTATTCGAATGTGATAAGTAAATAAAAAGTTGCAACTGTTAACGTTAGATTTTGGGAATTTTTTTTACGCTGTTTGCAAATAACTTTGTACAAACTGAAGCAACAGTTGTATTGCAAAAAGTAAATGGCTTAGATGGTTCGTTAGTCTTTTTCCAGTACAAACAAAAATAATTACTACTTCAAAGATCTACACAATATGGAAATAAAATGTACGTGCTATGAAAATATGTAAATATTTATGTCGCGTATACTTTGAATGTCCAACAAATTGAATACATGTGACAATGAAGATTATATTAATAAGTTTTAAGTGATGTATGCACAATTCATAAAAATATTTTGCATTTAAAATGGAGTTTAAAGCAATTTAATCGATATCACAAAAGCACAGTTTTTCGGAGATTTTCTTTATGCATTAATATTTTGTACACAAATTATTTCATTAAACAAAATGCAAATGTTAAAGTAACTAACTTATCGATTTACGATAGCTATAATATAATTTAGATAAATAAATAAAAAAATTTGAGAACCATTTTTATTTCGAATATATCGTAGAACATCATGAATCTTTGGCCAAGAGAAAAAAATGTTAAATTGAAGAAAAATTTTAAATGACTATTTTTTGTGTTTATTTAAGGTCTAAAATAATAATATTAATCATGTTAATAATAATATAGATGTTAATTTTATTATCTAAAATAGAAACTATTGGAATTTACAAATTTTTTTTGTCGTATTTGATTATGACGTGATACTTACAAAATTTATTAAATTAAAAACTAATGAATCAGTTATTTGCATTCCTGTTTGATTTTATGTAATAAAGTTTAAACAAAAATAATTCGAAAGATTTTCAATTTAACAGAAAATTTCTGACAAAGTGAAATTAATTATTTTCTACTTTCCTTTTACATTGCAAATCATATGAAATTTTATGTTGCATTTCATGCAGTTTATATTGCTTTGAGTATTACACAAACTTAACGGCAAAATTTTATCGCAAAATCAAATGTATTTCCAAACTCCTTGCAGAATTGCTAAGCAATAAAAGAAAAATTTGTCTGCATATTTCTATTAATCAATTTTGCAAACTACTTGGACGAATGACATAAGTTTAAATTCCAAAATGCAATTCCAAAATTGAAATTATGAATAATCTGTTTGGTCTCATCCTTTAAGATTTAGCTAAACTAAAAAAACCACATTCACAGATTTTGTAATATTCGAATGCAACTTTTATAATCTGCAACAATCATACGAGTAATAAAAAGAGTTGAAAAATTAGTTGAAGCGAAATATTGCATGTATCGAAGTATTAATTTTTGTGCGTATCAAAACTCAATCTTTACGAGCTACAACTAAGCATATGTATGATGAAAAGCTTTTTTATTGCTCGATTACTAGAACATTAAATATTTTGGAATTTCTGTTTTTTATAACTTTACTAAGACAAATGAGACCTCTTAATTATTTATGAGATATTTTTAGCTTTTATTGTGATGAACGATTTATAAATCTTACCGCATAATTCAACGAAAATAAAATCAAGGTAATTTTTTATGTTACAGGAGTATTTTTTACACCTAAGGTGAACATGGATAAATAAAAATA
>JABFPM010004990.1:0-11860 GCA_022817325.1 Idris sp. 1 HC-2018 | reverse complement strand
CATGAATTTACCACTTGTGTGGGTGCGCACGACGTCGGCACATTGGATAATGAGAATTAGATCGTCGAATCGGATCGAAAACGTCAACAGTGGTATTCATGCTGTACCTACTCCGGACTATAAACATTCTGGCAAAATAATTATTTATTCATCATAAGCTTACCAAAGATCTATTGTGTTTTCACATACGTTAGAGCAACGCTTGCATACGCACTAATTTATTTATTTGAACTTTGATTTATTTATTTAAGCAGAACAAATAACCACGTTATTTAATCAGCTTCGTAATAATGGAAAGTTGAAAAGAGTTCAAATTATAAACAGAATACTTTTTACCTGATAATAATAAACTAGTAAATACACTGCTCACAATACAAGTGAAATCCGGACACTTTTTTTGATTTTTTTTTTTCAAATTTTCAAATGAGGGGCATTTTTTTATTTCGCAACAATTTGCCAATCTGAAAAAGTCGTCTATAGATAAGACTTGCGTAGTAAGAAACTTAAAAAAATCAACCAATCCCCCTTTTTCAGCCCCATTTCGGGAAGAGGGTTGAAAGCCGTCAATTTATTGAGTTTGAGCCTCCAAACAGGGTTAAATTGACCAAAAAGTCCAATTTCTATTGCAGAATCTGAAAATTTGAACTTTTTTGAACAAATTTGGAAAAAAAAATTTTTTTCGATGAAAATGGCTGAGATATGGACATCGCAAAAACCCTTGAAAACAAAGGATTTCATCATTTTTTGATACATTTAAAGTGGTGTTCACAATGTCAGAATTCATTAGAATAAGTTGAACAAACATAAAAAATAGAGGTTTTTGTAAAAAAACAAGGTTCAATAGAGGTTGAAAAAAGGTTAATAAAAAGTTTAAAAGAGGTTAAAAGAGACTTAAAGAAAAATTCGATTAGATTTCTGAAGAGAAATGAACAGGAAAGTTTGATCGCTGTAGTAAGATATCAAAAAAGGCTTAAGCAAAGGTCAATAGAATGTTTAGAAATGGTTTACAGAAGATGGAGATGGAGACAAAAATTTTATTGTATTTTCCGTAAATAGGTCCGTAATTATAACTAGAAATAATTGCTACATTTTAATTTAACTAAATTGAATGATGAAAACAATATCTTTTAATTTATGTAAAAAGTTTTAATTCTGATAATGGCTCTAAATCAAATGTTATAAACAAAAAAGTAAATAATGTTTTATTCTGTAAAAAAATATTCTTTCTGATAATAAATAAAAGAAACACACATCATTATATACTAGGGTGTCTGTTATTTTCAAAAGTTTCAAATTTTTAAGATTGACTGCCAGAATACTTTTTAGTTTGATGAAAAAAAATGTCTGGAAATTTTTTAGATTCTTTTATTTGAATTAACTCGTGCCACCGACGGGTCAACATTTAAATAGGATTTAACATGTGTTTTGGCCTTCTCATCGTTTAAAAAAACCGTAGTATCGCCATTTTTTAATACAAATGTCTGAAACTTTGCATATTTATGTTTTATGTCTAAATCTGATGTCAAAATTGACATTTCATTACATGACAGCTGTCAATTACACTGTCAAAAAATCGTTTTTACAAAAAATGTGTATTTTTTAGGTATTTTGAGTATTTTTATGTAACTTTTGGTCGTTAAAATCAAAATTAATGTCAAAATCAGCATTTTACTACATGAAAGCTGTTAACTTAACTTAAAAAAAGATGTTTTGACGGGTAATTGACAGCTGTCATGTAATAAAATGTCAATGTAGACATCAGATTTAGACTCAGCGATGCCAGAAACATAAGTATGCAAAGTTTCAGAAATTTGTATTGCAAAATGGCGAAACTACATGTTTTTAAACACTACGTGTTGAGAAACTACCTGGTGAGAAGGACAAAATCCATGTTAAATCCTATTTAAATTTTGACCCCTCGGTGGCACGGGTTAATTCAAACAAAAAAATCTAAAAATATTCCAGAATTTTTTTTCCTCAAACTAAAAAGTATTCTGGTAGCCAATCTTAAAAATTTTAAACTTTTGAAAATAACGGACACCCTATTATATACGGAGTAGTTAATATTTACTAATTCAAATTAATGACTGTTAAATCGAAACATTTGATAGCTTGCTGACGAATAAACGATTGCGCAATCTTGCACCAAAAATAGCTTCTCTTTCTGAGTTCTTGTTCTCGTTATCCACTCTCATCCTGGTGAAGTAATTTAATACCGACCTTAATTTCGCGAACAAAAATATAGTATTATTCGTTTGCTTTACCCTCGACGTGTGCAGCATTATTTAACTCGGCCAGATGCAAAATTTCGCGTAAAATAACGCAGCTGCGCGTCATAAAAAATGCACATTTTATAATAATAAAAAAGTAGAAAACGCATTTTGCCGGTTTCATAAAGTCGCGAAGAGCGTACGAATGCAAAAATTGCGCTACATTCGTCACGATTTAAAATGTTAAGCATTTATTGCAAGAGTTGCGAGTGGTACACACGATGGTGCATCTTTTAGCCAATTGGGAATTCATAGAATTTTTTTTATACTTATTGCCCATCAAAGTCTGAGGTCGCATGAAAATCTGACCACGATGTTTTACTTATTTTTCTTTTCTTCTTTTAATAAGTAGACAAATAATTTTCTAAAATAAACTAGTATCGTGAACTTGAAAAATCTGGAAACACATAAGATAAATGAAAAAAATTCCAACTTTTTAGTTTCTAGTGGAGAAAACACAAAATTAATGCAAGCAAACGAATACACTTTATCGGCAAATTTTGCATCGATAAAGTGACACTGAATTTAAATAACCGAGCTGGTCAATTACTGCAAAAAACGTTAGCAAATCCCGAATACCAGTACCACTAGGACGAGTATTCAATTTAACTGCAAAGTCTTGACACTTGAATGCAGCAGCATGACATTCTGAAACAGCCGCATTTCCAAATGTATCGCCTTGTTATTCCCGATATTGCCACTGTCATGTTGCTTTGCTCGTACAAGATAATGTTACGTTAAGCATATTACACGTGCATGCCTTGTTCCTGCGTGGAATAAATTTGTACATTTTGTCGTCTATTAAACGCACCAGCTAGGCAAGAGAATCCACATACATATATCTAGGTATGTTTGCATCTTTATGGCCTTATTGCAAAAGGCACTAAAATCGTTTCCATAAATCAATTAGCCTACGGTTAGACTACATCGAGATAGGATTACATCCAAAATTATACATTTTCATTTTGGCCTGACATTGGTTAGGTAAAATTTCGCTACAACTATGAAATCTTTCATAAGAAAATATTAATTTTAATTTTGCACTTTTCTTTAAAGAATAATTTTGTTTAATATTTAAATAAAACAAAATAAATGACAAATCAAAAAATTGTATCTAAAATTGTAAATACTATAATAATAATGAAAATGTTACAAATAAAAATATAAAATCAATTATAAAATTGAACAAACACGTATCCGGCAGTAAATCTTCTAAAACTGAGCCTCCAATTATTTCGTGAACACACAAAAATACGTCGATGAAATAGACATTTTGCTTCACTCCTTAATTGAACGACAAGTGAAATTGGCAACGAAGTTAGCATCAAATTATTCGGGCTTCGTAATCACGTATGACAAAGTACAATGCGTCGGTGAATTCTGTGCTGAAGCGCCAATGTATGTCGCTGCAGTTGGCGCGATTCTATTTTTTTGTTCGTCGTTGGTTTTTTCGTTTGGCGTCGTGCATTTCTCGTTTCGCCTCTTTCGCGTTCCGCTGATAAATTGACGGCTGTTTTTGCTGAGGTTGCAGTGCTTTGAAATTGCGCGGGCAAAGGACGCCGGCCAGACATTAAACCAGGCGTATGTGATGTAACAACGGTCAACGACCATTCCAAATGATCATAACGCTTTTGAGAAACCTGACATTATATTTCAAATCTCGATAGGTTTTCTTAAGAAAGTAAAGATAATAACAAATAAAAAATAAAATAAAAATAATAACAAATTTTAAATGAAATAACTTTGTCATTTTGAATTATTAGTTTCGTTCGCTATTATTCTATAAAAATGTCATTTTTCTCAATATAAAGCTTTGAATGTTTTAAATTTATAGTTTTTACTCGTGTATTGATAGTTACAGTAAAACTTTACATTACAATAATAAAAATGAAAAATTGGTGTTAAAGGGTGCAATAACAGATTGACACAAATCCCTGAGAGCTTTACATAGTTTGATAGGATTTGATGAAGTTAGGAACAGTTTGATAGGGTTCTATTAAATTTTCAAAAAAAGTCTACAACCTGGAAGAATTTGACAAATTTGAATTATTTGGTAAAATTAGTTAGTAAAAACTTTAATAAAACATAATTTTAAAAATTTATATTACATATTTTTATTTCTTATTTTAAATCTCGTTCTGGCTTGGAAAATAAATACAAACAAAATTATTTTAATCTATCAATAAGAGGTTCTAATAGTAAAATTTATTATCGCTCCATCAGCGAAATTTGAATTTGGTCGTTTCAAGCAAACAAACTACACGCAAGTTTCTACGTGTGTTGAAATTCACCGACAGCTTGATCGGCAAACAATAAATAGTTCTTGTGACCATTAATCATAACCTTACCAGCCATTTTCTGGCATCTCCTCAGATGGTACCACCTCTCTGTTGCTATTTTCAGGCCGGAAAAATTTATTCTTCCGTCAGGAGTCGACGATATTTTAAAATTAATACCGGCTTGATAGTTATCGATTCCCAGTCAATCATAGTTTTTTTTCTACTCCTAAGTTATTAACAATAAAATGCTGATACACGCTCGTTTTTAGGTAACATGAATCTGGGAAAATTATTTGTAACTTTTCTTTCAACTTTAAGTCTGATTCTTTTTAAGTTTTATTAAAATGCAGCCAAAGAATTTATGGCTGCCATTTGCACTCTTTGAACTTTAAAGAAGAATCCCCGCATATTTCACTCTCATGTTGCTGTCATCTGCGAAATCAGTGAAATTAAATCCTAATAACAAATTAAATACAAATCAGCGTAAAACTGTTCTCAAAGTTTTTTTGAAAATTTATTACTTTTTTCAAATATTTTTCATACAACTTTTCGACAAATTGAATTAGAATGCTGCTTATATTTAATATTAAGTACAACTAGAATCTTTTCTTTTTTTGATAATATATTTCTGTTTCAAATGTTTGATGATTGTTAAATTCTTTTACAAAATAAAGCTTTTATCTAAGAAATACATCAAGCATCTTTCAAATCCACTAAGCATCCTAGAAAGGCCAAATCGAAGCCGACAAATTTTAGAGCAGAAGTGGTAAGAACACAAAAGGACGCTGAAATGAATGCAAATATTATCCTGATGATCGGAAGGCCGAGGGTTATCAAATCAATTTGCCTAATGCTACTTGTTTTGCCTTACTTTTGTAAATTTGAATCAGAGTAGCGACGTGGAAGTTTGATAGAAACCGGTCGAACTTGTGCTAACCAACTGGGAATTATCTTGTTGATAAATGGACTAACATTTATTAGAGATTTGTCGTGTAATCACCTGTAACTTTTGAATGTTAGCTTTGCAGTTACAAACGGTGTCTGTAGTAAATTATAACAAGAGTTCGTTACTATGAAACTGAATGTAAATATTGTCAGAGTTGATCTGATCATTTTAACTGAATGTAATCTCGACTGACGCCGGGTTAAGAATCGGCAAATTTTTCATCAGCCGGTAGAATGTAAATCCGATTAGATTCACGGTGAAACCAAGTCAGATTAAGATACGATAAAGACGCAAATTTTTTAAATAGATCGAATACAAGTTATCGTTCTTTTTATTGACACCTTCAGGTCATGTTTACATCTGAAATAAAATAAATCGTGAAAGAGTTAATCCTTTTTTCTACAGAATAAAATTTGTTTACAAAATAGACATAACAATAATTGACTTTCACAAATTAGATTTGTCGAAAAACTCAACACTAGTCTGATTATATATTGGTTTATACTACTTGAACTTTGTTCAAATATTTATTTCAAGTTTGATACTGTTTGAAAATGTACACAATCATTCTAATGATTTATACATACTTATTTTATAGTTTATTTATTTGTTGTTTTTTTATCATTATGTCGACACTTTATGGACTTATCGAACCAATTCAATGAGTTATTCTGTTTTTTTAATTAGCATGCAGTGTAATCAGTAAACATAATGCAACAACTTTTACAATAACAAAGCTTAATCCGAAAACAGTTTTGAAAACACAACGACTTCCGCAGTTTGCTTGAGCAAAATCGATATCCACAATTAGATCAAGGTCACAACCATTAATTCACCACTATCCCGTTCTCGGTGTGGTTTTATCTCCGATTTCATTTCGTCTTTTAAACTGCAGCATTCCAGTCCTAATTCTATTGTTTCATTTTGCCCTGAGTGAACTCAAATGTAATTTTTGCACGCATTATTTGAACAGAATGGAGTACAGAATGTATCAAGATAGAACTGATCTCCCTCTAAAAATATTATGTGAAGCTAACGGAGTGATGAGTTGTAATAAATGTGCGAAGCAATGGATGAACCTGTTCGTTTGGAACGAGACGTGCATTCTTCCGGAAGAAGACTTGATAAAATGGCGGTGAAATGCCGCTGGGCCCGCTGCCTCTCCTTCTCCCCCGGCTTACTTTGTTGTTCCTTTATTCTCTCACTCCTTTGAAATACGTTAGGTTACAACGAATACTTTTCATTTCCGCGTTTCCCACATATGTCTTTGGCACGTTATTCTCCACTTTCAATACGATAATAGAGTTTTGTAAAATCGATCGACTCGACGTGCGGCTTTAGCATACGATGGCTTGAGCAAATAAATCAGCAGCCAAATCCCGTTAAAAATTCAATTATATAAAATATGAGGTTTCGAAAATTCGCAACACTTTCTTTGGCTGGCAACTGCGTTATCTTTTTCTCTTTTTTTTTGCATTATTGTGTTACATCTCTGTCAAGATGGAGAATAATTGCAGCATTCTGTGTACCCAAAAAGAATTCGTGTAAATATGTGAGTTTTATTAAAAGAATACCTGAAAATCACAGAGAAATAAAAAATAGACGAGGTGTTGCATAATTTTGTTACTTTTCTTTTGCATTTCATGAAATTCATAATATTTTTGGTGAAAATTGTTAACAAAATGTGTAATAAATGTGAGACAAATAATTTCAACATGTGAAAAATAAAATTGTTTATACAAATCATTTAATCGCAACAAAAGTGTGATTTCAAATACGCATATGAAAAAGACGTGTGTGAATTATAAAATACATTTTAATACATTCATTAAATTTATTCTGCTAAATCTAAGCTGTGTGGATAATTTTATTTTGTTAGTACGGAAGTCTCTGACCCAGATATCCATTGCGAGCTCTCATTTTTATTTCCCATTAGAATTTTTTTTAAATTTGTACTTTCAATGCGCGGCATTGTTTGCGTTATAGAAAACAACGTTTCGAATGTAAAATTGGTATAATGAAAAAGCAGTTTCCGCGATCTGTAGTTTGAATTTCCGAAGTTAACTGTTGCAAATTCATTTTAAATTTAATTAACGGCATTTCCTGATGTTATATTATTATTTAGAATAATAATTCTTGTGTATACGTATACATTGTTTTAGTACAATTATACATTGTATTAAGAGTTATCATATAATATAAAAACATTGTCTATGTAACTTTAATAGATCCAGTGTTCATTACAATGTGCATAATTTTTACTTGTATTTCATTTAATTTTATCAAAAATTATTATATTTTAAAACAAATATGCATTGTCTGTAGCAGTGGAATTGTTAATTTATAATTTTGAAATTGAATTTCAAATTTTATTAGTTTCATACAATCCTATGTATTTAAATATTTCACTATAAAATTAAAATTTTGGAGTAATTTTAATAAAATGAATTTATTGTAAAATTTGAAATAACCGTATAAAATAAACATCGAAAAGTCAGACGAACAGAAAGTCAGTAAAAAATATCAATAAAACATCCCTTGCGGAATAGAGAAACGCGTTTACAACAGGTGCAAACGCGTTTCTTTTTCCTAAAATAAAACTCATTTGTAACATATAATAATGCATTTTATTTTGTAATTGCAATTTGACGCTATTGCAATGCATTTTTGACATTTCTTTAAAGCGGAAATACTAGCCCCAATAAGTTATAAAAGTTCGAACATTTTGTTTGACGGTTGTAACTTCAATTTGCTCGGAAAATTTGACAGGATTTTTTTTGTGATTTTAATAAAAATCCAGTTATCGAAGGACACATTTTTTATGGGACAAGCGCGAAAAACTTTTGTGAAAAAAAAGAAGCTTAAAAATCAGAAAACTGGCCGATGGATTAAGATAAATAAAAATTGGTAAATAATGTTCAGAGCAAAATGAAAAATAAAAGTGACTGAAAACAAAGTAAACATTGTCACATTTTTATAAATTAATATTTGATTAAAAATTATCAAATGCAATTTTTTTTTCTTGATAAGCTTTTGTTTTGTTCTTACAATATTGATTTTCTTCTGAAACATAAACTTTAACAATTTCTAAACCCAATATAATATAGCTTTAAAAATTTTTGAATTACTAATTTCTTTTTTTTCCATTTTTAAATTATTAAAAATTCTCTTTCAATAATAATTTAACAAAATTTTTAAGATAACAAAAAATTCATTAAGTTTTGTAAAAGAAAAATTCAAGTTTTGTTATAATTTATGAAATATTAATTTCAGGTGAAAACATTTAAAAATTCAGCTGGCAGCTAATTAAATATTGGCATACCCTTGGCCAATATCATTGCCCAACACGTGGAATTAAATATTGTTTACCTTCAATTGGGCGGGAACTTAAAATTATTAGCATTATTAAAAGTGAGATGTCATCAATACCATTGGCAATGCATTTTCCATGCAATTATTTTTAGTAAGCGATTTTAGTTTTTGTTAATATTTTTTTTACTTGTTTGAAAATATACATATATGTATGTGTATAAATTGTTGTAGGAATACTGAGTCGTAAGCCGCTTGCGCAGTAAAACGGGTCGTCTGTTTGCTTCAATAACGCTTACTTATGTCAGTAAAACTATCATTTAATGACCGATTTTAATTAAAAGTCTTCAAGTCTGTCAATAGTATAAAGTTTGCATTAATGCTGGTTATTGGGACTAGTACTTCCACTTTAAAGAAATGTCAAAAATGCATTGCAATAGCTTCAAATTTAAATCACAAAACAAAAAGCATTATTATATGTTACAAATGTGTTTTATCGTCAATAAAACTAAATTTAAGAAACGTTGCACTTGCATTGCAAGATAACGTCAAAAAGGTGTTACAACTCTATCAAATTGAAGTCGAAAAATTAAAAGCATATTTTATGTTAGAAATGTGTTTTATTTTGTGAAAAAGAAACGCAACGCATTTAAAACGCGTTTCTCCATTCCGCTAGGGATTCATAAAGGGAAATTCAATAACAAAAATTCGAAAACATTTTCATGAAATTTTTTAAATTATTAAGTTTGAAAAAAAAGCTTCATTACCATTTGTTTAAAATTTTTTTAATAAACTGCAAAAACCAAAAAGAATCTGATAATAATTCAATATGAGCTATAAATTTAGCAATGGAGCATGCGTAATTTATATTGAACCACACTGATAAATCATTTAACTCATTCAATCCGATAATTAATTAAATTAACCACGGCTTTTTTGTAATTTACATAAAATGCATTAAATAAATCTGGTTAGGTACGGCAGCCAAACAATTCTCACAACAGTCAAACAATTTATGCAAAGGGGTAAACATTTATCTGAGCAACGTAATTTTTCTCATGTGTTTAAAAGGGAATTTCAACTCCAATTTTTTTGTCTTTCTCAGCACTATCAAATCTAAATTTTGATAACGAAATACTTTTTCTTTATTCAGGTATTTATTAAAAACATCATTCAAAGCAAAAAGTAATTTTAATTCACGCTCATATAATTTGAAAATATTTTCAGTTTTATAACTGAAATCTAATATAACATTATTAAAAATGAGAAAAGTAATAATGTTATATGGCGAGTTTCAACAAACATCAAGAGTAAACTTTTCATTATGCAAGAAAAAAAAGTAATTTTATAGAAGTAAAGTTAAAGTATAAAAGTTTTCCTCTTCACACTAGTCTGAAATTCATCATTTTGGTTCGGCTAAACAGCCATGAAATACTAACGCAAAATTATTGCAAAAAAACACTATTTTATGAAAAAGTAATTAATTTAAAATTACATGATGAATTTCGAAGAAAGAAAACAAGCAAATAAATTAAACTGAGAACAATTAGTTGTGCATTTGTGTAATTAGTTCGATTGACCTTAATAATCGAAAACCATCGTATTACATCCGCAATAAAACCGTCTCTGTACGCCACTCTAAATGAATGTATCTAAGTTGCGGCTTTAGATAACTGTGGTGAATTACTCAGCTCTCTAATTACTTCAAGTTTCTTCTTTAGTATAAATATTGGATTTCAGTTGCTGCTCAAAAGCTCGCACTATTGGTAGTCTTAAACAATATGCTAATTTTTTGCAACAAAAAAACACATTTTTCAATTATTTTTGTTCAAATTTTCGACAGCATTTAATAAAAGAAACCAATTAACTACGTATTCGTGAATTGTAATTTTTCATTGATTGGCATGTAAATGAATATAAAAGATTATATTCATATTTTCTTTTTTATTGTTAAAAACAAATAACTGAAGTAACTGACGTTTGAAAAAATTTTATCCAAAATAATTGAGCGTGCACGAAATCAAGTTTATTGTTCATTTTTTTCATTTTAATTTTTAATACAAGGAAAATTGCTTTTTGCAGTTTTGGTCCGCCTACGTTCCTTGCGCAGCTGCTCAATTAAACGCGGTTCAACTGTCTCTAGAACAGATAGACGTAATTCGGAGGCTCTCCGAAATGAATGCTCAACACTTAACGCTCGTAACGTCTGTTAAAGGTAAGTCTGATTTGTTTATTTCACCTCTATTGTCTTGTTATCGACAGTTTCGGATCCAGAAACATATTTTTGCTAATTTAAACGGTGTTACAAAAATTTATTTAACTTTATAAAAACAGTAAACAATTGAAAAAAGTCAAGACATATATATTTAAGTTAATTTGAACATCACATATACGTGAGATTCGAATTTTGTTTGTTTGTTTTTAGTTTTTTGTTTTTTTTTACAAATTTAAGTTATTTTAACAAATAGCTTTATTCATACAACTTTATTAATAAAATTTAATGGACATTGTTTTGGGAGGATATTGTCCAGAAGAATGAAATTATTTTCTGTTGTATACATAAAATTATTATATCAAATGAATATAATGTATATGCTGTTGATAAAAATATGTATTTCTTACTGTTTGTTTTTTTCACAATTAAAACAATTTGCTGCTATTTTAATAGATCAATTTTTATATTCGTTCAAAACTAAATAAAAAATAAAATTTATATTTACATATGGAAAAGAAACACGTTTTATATTCCTATGTTTAAACATATAAAATATAAATTTAATTGATGTAAAAATAAAACATATACCGTTGTAAATATTTTTTTTTTTTTTCGTTTCAAATATCAGTTTAATTAGACAAATTTGGTACAAAATAATTAAATAAAAAGAAATAAACTATGCTCTCCAATTTCAAAAATAAATTACATTTATTATTATTTCATCAATTTATTTTAGTTCGTTACTGACACCAATCAATAAATTTGTCACGATAATTTTTTGAATTCATTCAATGACGGATCATATGCATATATTATCAAATAAACAATTTTAATATTCACA
>JABFPM010004989.1:0-11860 GCA_022817325.1 Idris sp. 1 HC-2018 | reverse complement strand
TTGTTCCCCTTACCTCTGCGTCTTGTGCAACTCATCGCACATATGCCTACATGTTTATTGGATTATTCACGATACACAGTTAGATATCGTTGCCATGATTTTTAATATGAACGGAGGGTTCGCGTGCGGACCGCTCTGACGATGGGGAAACATTATAATGGGATTAGTTATTAAGGGGCTTTCAAAACTTGCCACATATTTCAAGATCCCTTTCAAAACCTACTTATTTGATTGTAACGTTATATTTAACAACGTATCATAATTCACGATGTTTATTTTATCAACGAACCAGTTGCAAAGACGTTACTGGCTTTTTTTTGACAGGGGAGCACGAGTTTTTAATAACTATTTCCAATTTTTATTCAATTTTAATTGATTTGTCTACTGATAATTTGAGCTTCTATTTTTGAAAGAGTTAAATGAGTCTATATATAATATAGGTTCAAGCTTTTATTACCACCGTATATTAATTTAGTTAACAATCCTTTTGTGCGAGTGCACATTAACATAGTATGACATTCTATCTTTATTAATTCCATAACAAATTTGCAACTAATATACACAACTAATACCAAGTTTTCCATCATTACTAAATTAATTTTATTGCGGCTTAAGTTTATTCATGAATAATTTAGCAGATTTTTGTTCCTTACCTTCAATAAGATTATTATTTTTACTTTATAAAACTAAAACGAAGAAGAAAAAAAAATTGAATTAAATAAAAAATATGATGATAAAATTGTTTGCTCTTTCTTCTGGTTTGAAATGTTAAATAATTAATTTCGAGAAAGAGAGTAGTTTGAATTGAGTTTTTCTCTAAGACATTTTGCTAACAAAGTGTCTTATCTTCTGGCTTAAATGTCTTGCAATATATATCGGTCTCAAGTGATGTACTTTTTCGTTATTTCGTTCTCACTGCTAAGGTTGCAGATTTTTACTGCCAATACGTGTGTTAACACGTAAATACTTTTCCAGAATTAACGATACATTTCACTGTTATTGGCAATACTTTATTTATTGTTCACATTTATAGAGATATTGAATCGTTACTCATTTGATTTCTGTAATTCTTTTTAGAAATATTTTTTATTATTTTTTGCTGGGTCTATCTCACTTTTAATTCAAAAGCATATTAGAGCGTAAAAAGATCGAAAAGTTGCTCAGGAAATCGTGTGATCGACCTTAAAGAGAAACAGCTTGTCTAGAACAGATAAAGACAGGATAAGAAGGCTTTCGATTAAAAGCTCTGTAGCTATTTCAAGACTGCGTTATCGATGGCTTTTTACAAAAATCTTTTGGACCGATGATGTAAAAAGAGCCGAGGAAGAAAAAAAATCAACTATTTTAAATCATTTTTCGTGAATGTTTGATGAAATCCGGGTATGAAAGAAGCTTATGATAATAACTTATTGAAAACTTTTCAGTTTTACTCAATATATAAAATCTCAGGACTTTATAAGTTTATACAAATTTTTTAAACTGAATAAACGGATAAAAATGAAAAAAAAACAAAAAAAAACATAATAATAATGAAAAATTGTTTTGTATTTCAATTATTTTGTAGAGTTTGTTTTATCAATTTGTTTTCAATCGTTGCACACGATTTGTTTTAGTGATATATATTTTCGGTAAACTATTTTTCCAAGTTTTTTTTGGGTTACATTGATTTTGAATTTTTTGCACCGAGACAATCATAAAAGTTGTACAGCTGAATTAAATAATTTAACTATTTTGGCAGAGTGACAAAGCTTGTTTCTTAATATATTACGCAGTTTGAACAAAACGTTTGGCAACCAAAGCTGTTCAGAGAAAGTATAAAATAAAGCTATTGTTATAAAATAATATTTCACAAATTTATAGACGGAAATAATAAAATTAAATGTGAAATACAAATTTTATACTGCAATACAAATATTTAAATAAATTCAGTATTTCATTATAATGTAAACTCTTTGTTATTTCAAGTACGATGGAATTCATTTATAATAAAATTTACTGCTATTCATTTTTATAATTAAAAAAATCAATTCAAACAATAATTCTCACAATGAATTTTCCTCAAATTAAAAGCATCAATATACAATAGAATATCAATTTACATCATGAAATCAATATCATTGCGGATTAACAAAATTTGTTTAACACCAAAATTTTGATCCTGCAAATCTATAACCATTTAATACACACAGATTATTCCCGATTTGTCGCATCTAAACTGCGTGTACCACATCCCCTTAGAGCAAGCAAAGTATATTAATTAGAGAAGCATAAGTGATTCCCTATAAAATTGTGGCCTCCTGTCGAATTAGCGCTCGCATCTCCAGGGAGCATTTTCAGGGCGGGGCCCCACACGAAAGCCCCCTTTCGGCCAACCAACCCCTGGGTGGAGTTAGCTTCCCCATTCAGCTCTTGTATATATACACCATAGTAGAGCCTTTTTCTATTAGAACTAACTCAAGACTCAGCTCAAAAGTGTCAGTCGACGTTTCGTCAGCGTGAGTGCAAGTGCTCTGTACTGCATTAAAGTGCAACTAAAGTGAACTAAAACAAAATGTCGCGAAGTTTTCTCATGGACTCGATAATCGGCAACAGCACGTCGCCGAATTACAATCTGCCTTATTACGGCAGTCAAATTCCAAACTACATGTTCAATATCTTCAATTTGGGATTAGGGTATCAGCCAGTGAGGCCTGTGCCCCGACCGGTGACGATGCCCCCTCTGGCAACGCCACCTGCAATTGGATTTGTTTCACCGGTGCAGAGTCCGCCGTCCCCGCCGAGCAACGTTCGATACCCCGGTAAGTAATTGTTTTTGCCTGTTATCGGAAGTATGTCAGGGCAGATAAGTTGCGTCTCTGCTAATGAAGCTTATCTTTTTTAATCAAGAAGCCGTAGCTGCTTGTCCTCGGGGACACCGCTCCAATCAATCACCGCAGTGACAAAATATAAATCACGCCTGCGGATAATTGTTCATTTTCCGAAGAAGTAATAGAAATAGATTTATGAAATAGAACTTTGAAAAGTTGATGGATATAGGTTTTGTCTCAAAATTGATAACGGTTAATCTTTATTTTTTTTTTTATTGAAGTTTTACCGTACAAAAATAACAATATTTCAAGGTTTTAAAAGTTTATACCTATTGAACGAATACAATTTTAGATTCTATACAAAAGTGGATTTTACAAGTTCTAATATTAAAAACTTCAAATTAAAACTTTTAAACACAAAATGTTCTTGCTTTTCATTTTGTCTTTTTTCCACTAAATTTGTCTTCTTCTTTGTTTTGCAGAACTGCCAGCAGAATCTGCTTCGCGAAACAGTACTCCCACACCGCCGCCCAAGTCACCGGGCTCAATATCAAACAGCTCAAAGAGAATACGCACGGCGTTCACTAGCACCCAGCTTTTAGAACTGGAACGTGAATTTTCCGCGAACATGTATCTGTCCCGACTGAGGCGCATCGAAATTGCAACCAACCTGAAGCTCTCGGAGAAGCAGGTCAAGATTTGGTTTCAAAATCGTCGGGTCAAGTACAAAAAGGAGGACGTACCCAGTCCCAAGTGCTGCTGTCTGCGGACCTGCGGCAAGAGAAAAGACTGCGAGAGCAAAGAGGACAAAGAGGACAGCAGTGATAAGCCGGACATCAAGGAAGAAGTCTGCATTGCTGCTTATCACCAGGAAGCACGCGACCTGACAATCGGCTGCAAAAGACCGCGAGCCTTCGAGGAGGAGACTTTCAATAAGAGGACGAGACTAGGTGGCTTCGATGATGCCTTCCACGACACAAAGACTGCTATTAATTTTAGGAGTCTCAACTGTTCCAAACACACCGTTGAACACATTGTCAATTCGTAGGAACTGTGATTGAATAGAGGTGATGTGACAACTTTTCAGCTGTAAATATTGTAACATATAATAATTATTTGTATTTAAATATGTATATATATATATAACTCAAATTCGAGGCTGTATTTTTTTACTATATATAAATAAAAAGAACTTTAGACTTTTACATAGATGCAATTTTTCTTCTGCCCTGCTTGGAAATTGATTTTTCATTGTGTATAAGCAAACCAAATATTTCACCGTCACTTAGTTTGTTGATGAACAGAAGTTTACTTTCAAGTTTTGTCGAATGAAACGGGGTAATGTTTCTGCGCTTTTCGCATAAATGAAAGAAAAGGATCTAATATAAATGAGAAAGTTTTTACCCAGGTTTGCCACGAGTTAATTATGATCGTTAATTTCTTTTGGTCTTACTGTTACTGGTGGAGGTTTGGGTTTTAAATGAAGTCGCTATCACAAAGCAAAATTTATCGCATTAATCTTTGTAGGAGAAATCGCGGTGTTGTATGTATGTGTTGTTAGGTTTTTTTTGAGGAAAAAATAGAACACTAACAGTAATGCTTATTGATTTCCAATATTGCGATTAAACAGTAGTGCTTTTTTTTTACTTAAATATACATCGTAATAAATGAAGCCGTTAAATTGAAATTTAATTGAAAAAAAGTGTCTTTGGTAAAGTAATGGTCGTAATGATTGAGAAAAGAATATGATAATGAAGTGGTGCTATTGTTTAAACTCAAAACGTGATTAACGTTTCATTATAAATTCAAAAGAGTTGAATTATCACTTTGTTCAAGATACACATTAATAAGGTATTGAGTTTTCGTAATTTATAATCGGTTAGACTGTTTTAAAGTGAATTAATTTAAGTAAATTTGAATTAAGTCTTAGATAGAATTCAATCAATGCATTCTTGTTGAGAACAGTAAGTAAAAATGTTCTGAAATTGTTGATGATTTGAGTACTTTGAGAAGAAAAAAAGAAATTATTCAAAATTCTCTTTTTAAATAATTATAAATCATTTAAATACTTTTTATAATATATTAAATTGATAATTTTCAAATTTTGTTTGACTTTAGATGTTTTAAAAAGATAATTTGATCTTTCAATAATATTTATTAATAGTGATATTAGTTAAAAAAATACACTAATTAATTTACTACAGTGCATACAAATTTGATATATTTTAGAGAGCACAGTTTTTACCAACTATATATTATATATTTTGATTTATTTTCCTGAAATAGATTGTTTTCACTGCAGAAAAACGATAGAAATTTGTCAATTGTTTCTGCTATGCATGATTTATTAGAGATATTAATTCGTCAATTTGTATTCAGGATACTTAGACCATAATGTTACTGATATAGGCGTTTTATGTAAAGCATAGAATATTTAAGTAGGCAATAGAATAGTTCATTTTACAGATTTTGAAATTTAAAAAAAGCAACGAAACTGGGTCATTTTATAAAACATTAAATTGTTACCAAGACTTGAAACTTATTGATCCACTATTGAGTGTCATATTTTGCAAACTTAAGTTCAGTATTATAATACCTCAGATTTATTGTAAGATTAGTTAAATGTGTCAAATGCTTACAACAATGTTCAAACTGCTTATAACACAAAAGTAAAATTAAAAAAAATACCAAGCATAAAAATAGATTTTAGTTCACTTACATAACAATGCACGTTTTTTTTATTTCAATTCTTTTGTAATACACGGAGAAAAAAGATACATAAAAATTACGGTAACTTTCCTGTAAAAAGGAACGATTATGTCTAAAACGGAAAATTTACGTGTAACACCGTAATGAGTGAAAATCACATACTTTTTACGGTACTACACGTAAATTTTTCGTTTTCGACATAATCGTTTCTTTTTACGGGAAAGGTACAGCAATTTTTATATATATTTTTTCTCTGTGTATTCTACTGTTAATACTTATTACTGAGTTTCAGTTATTAAAATCTTACGAAATCATTCTGTGAATTGGCTTTGCTTTTTTAGTATTAAATATTTGAGTCTTTTGATATACAGTTTTGTTGAAAACTGCAAGATTTTCTCCAAAGCGCTCTTTACATTTTGAACGTCTTCTTTTAACCTTTAATTAGGCACGTGACTCTTCCTTTAAACAATGACACCAAGCTAAAACGTGACTCTTTTGATCGTATGCATGGAAGAAAATTAAGCATCTCATTAAGACTTCATAATGTATAGTGTAAAATTAGTTAGCAGAAAAAAGAAACAAGAGAAAATTTCATTTTAAAAGCTTATTATTTCAATTGATTTTTCGCTGAGTATTTGAAACAAAGTGAAATGACTTTAAGATTGGTAAGACAAGCTGATTTGTCGTTAATTTTGACAGATATGCTAATGAATATTTGCTTTGACTATGCAAATGTTTGTGCATACATGAATATTAATGTGTGTATGTATAGACATTTGTTTCATTAAATATTAAGCTAAGTGTCATTTTCATGTTTATTAACATTCACAAGTTATGACGCGCATTAGTAGATTAAATAGATTATCCTTACACAATTTATTTAGCCATTTAGTTATGCGTTTTAGACATAAGAAAAAACCTTTTACTATGAATGACAAGATACAAAGTAACATATGAGCATTGTTATCAATTTTTTTTCACTTTCAAAGAATTGCTTCCGATAAATAATGGCTTCTGATATGTACATGTGTAACTAACAAATTTTCTTTTATAAACATGCATTACTCTTCGGTTTTAATGACAAAAATCGATGCACGTATTTTTAAATATTTTTCGTAAATCTCAACATAAGAAACTATAAAAACAATTTTATTTTTGTTTTTTAATGTTAATTGAACAAATTTATTTTAAAGATGGCTTTGAAATAAAACTTTGTAATATCTATGATTAAACAGGATATAAATTTAGACGTGCGTATGTACATTTCAGTTAATCATGTTGCAAAAGTGAAGTGAAATATTCGTATATTAATCAAATGCAAATTTAGCTTTAAATTGACTCCTTTGGGAGATGCCTCGAGTAAATCCAACTCGTCTAACTATTAAAGCCATCTTTTTTCTTAAAAAATTGATGGATCTGTGTACATATATATAAAGAAAACAAAAACTCTATAAATAGTATTTTTGCCTAACAACATTTTAACAAGTTTGCGGTTGTTAATTGATGCTAAACAGCCTCATCTATTCATAAACGTGAAGTCAGCTTGATCTGAGCATGAAATTTAGTTGGATCCTATTAGTTATCTTTGACGCAGTCTGCTATAACATCTAATTCATCACTTAAATCTACTCGGGGATACCCAAACTTTCTAGATAGTTCATAAATCTTTTTGCCATAAAAATGAGTCTGTAAAATAAAAAAAGAGCACACCGTTCACACGACCGCAAAAGCGTGGTCAGGGAAAGCTCCCGCGTATCCCACAGGATTTTTTTTCATACGTGTGCGATCCGTTTATACCTTTTTTTTTTTTTTTTTTTTTTTTTTGAAATTTGTCAAGATCCTTCGCTTTTTTGACCAAACTGAATTGAATAAAGTACAGTTTTTGTGGCCAACAATGGCACACTTGTGTCGTTTTAAAGACTCAGCAGGGTGTCTCGCTCCTTTCGTTGGTTTCTTTCATTCAACGGTAGCCGGAGTAAGACGGAATCCATTTGCGCGACAAGGAGGCAATAAGTTCATTCAGTTGATTTTTGTGAATGGCCTGAAAGGTCTACGGACAACTTTAAAGAAAATAATTGTCACCCGGCCGGAGTCGGTGCTTTTGATAGTTGCCTGCTCAAATGACGTTTTAGTGACTTTGGTGTCCACTTTTGGGCAATAGCTTGGAGTGCATTCATTCAGCCCTACGCGTCCTCGTTTTTTTTCTTCTTTTTCTTCATAAATCCCACACGAAAATGATACACAAATTATCGTCAAGAAAATTCTATTGACTTTGTCGACGTTTTTACCTACTGTTGATATTTTCGAGATGAACTAATAATGTTTGGAACATTTTTTCAGCAATATAATATAATAAGGATTCCTTTCGTTATAGAAAGAGTAAAGTGGAATGTAATAGAAGCGTGAATTGTTGTCAGATTTTTTTAAAGAATTCCCAGGATAAAGTTACAAAAGGTGAACCTTTTTATCGCGAAACTAATCCTAGTATCGAATCGAGATTAATCGGAAAATGTTATATTTTTGAATCAATTATTTATTTATTAAAATGCATTTTGGTAAATCAAAATGTCTTTGCATAAGTTTTCTACATTTTTGAATTCATATTAATATTATTAAAATGAATGTCAATATTTAAATTTAAGTGAAGGTAGAATGTCGAAGTTTCAAAATATTTGTAAATAGAAAAAATATTAGTCATCTTAAATAATACTGAAAAAAAATCAACAGTCAAATTTTGATTTCTTTCAAAAAACTATTAGAAAGTATAATGAAAAATGGTTAATTTATTCACACCTGCCTTTAAATATAAAATCAAGGTGTTCAGCTTCTATTTTATTACTCATTTCAATAAAAATGTAAAATTAGTCAATTTTATTTGTCAATTTATCAAACAAGCTACATATTATAGTTTATGCTTTTTCCTTTGCATATAATGATTTTATATTTCACTCAAAATATGGTCTTTTGTATCATCTCGCTTTTATTATTTATCGAACAAAATTGTTATTTCTACTTTTGTTATATCTGTCAGTACTTGTTTTTAATTTTGTATCAATAAATTGCTTTACAGTATTGAGTTCACGCAAATTCCGTTTAATCAACTCGATGGACATTCAATTGCACTGTTGTAACGAAGAGCGTTGCACATTTTGGAACGTTGCAAAAACTCGCTCGAGTGGCTGTTATGCCAGATAAATATATAACTTTATTTTGAATCCGCTAACAACGCAAGTATATAAGAAGATAAAAGCAAAACTATTTCACCGCACATAAAAGAGAGAGAGAGAGTTTTTTACAAACACAAACAAATAAGCGATCGAATTTAATAAAATTTCTCCACCACTTACGTGAACTAACAGAAACACTATCTGACAGTACATATATTTTTCAGGAAATCTGTGATTTAGGCAACTTTGAAGGCAGGTGAATTTCAGCTTTAAAAGAAAATCTTGTTAAACTCCCAAACATATCGAAAAACGTGTCAGGTATAGTATTTTTGGTAACTTATGTTCATTAAATAATCTATCAATGTTATTGATAGTAAAAACATCTCTCAAAAATTTTCTCCACAATATTGTCTCGAAAAAAACAAAATTGGAGAGCAATTTTTATTTGCTTTTTTTTTAAAGCAGTTTGAATCTTCCTTAAGTGCAGTTGGGAATTTCAAGTCACTATCTCATCTTGAAATGCACGTGAGTGAAATGAAGAACTGGCTTTTTTATTTTACTTGCACCTCAACTACTTAAAAATTGACGAGAGTTTCACTTGTTCATTTTATTACAAGAAAAAATATTGTTTTGCTGCCGGTATATAGTATATAGTTGAATAACATTTTTTCTGGGAGATTTGGTTTAAAGTGAATGATTTTCTCGAATAAAAATGACTTTGCGACGTGGCAAGAATGACCACTTATTCTTTCATCACATTCTCTGTTTGAACAACTTTTAATGCCAGGCACGGACTGCTTCAACTTGAAATCAGGGCAACGGTCAAATTTATATCTACCATTACGTGTAACTGTCACTCAGACCTGCTGGTTTAGGGGTTGTTCTCTAATAGCAGAGAGCACTGATTTGAATTGTTTTATCATTTTAACAAGTGTTCATTAAATTCATGAAATAACATTGTCCTGAATTATTTTCCTTAACTTTTCACCATACAAAACGTTTACTAGATTAACATTTGAGCAATGCTACTATTGATTAAAAAGTTACAGTCATATAAGTGTGTGTGAAATGAGCACTGTGCTTAATGGTCACTGCATTGTTTAGAATGTTCTGAGTTTCATGCGAGGACTTGTACGTGATTGCAATGGAAAATTGTATGAAAATCAAGTTCCTCTGGTACTCAGGATAATGCAACTCTCTGACGATGCAACAAACTCTTGAAAGACTTTTGCAACAGTTGTTATTTGAAATTGATTTTTATTCACGTTGGACTATAGATTAATAATTGACAAAAGCATCTTCAACCGATAACTCACAAATTCTGGAACTTTGAATCCCTCGAAGTTTGTATTTTACCAAGTATATGTATATATATTATATAGATTATGAGATTTTATTATTCTGAATAATTAGTTTGTGATAATAATTTCTGCCGAACAAGGTGGTATTACATGTATAAATTATAGACGATGGTGTTCGAGTTTCAGATAAAAAGATATGAATCCAAGCTAATTGTGGGATAATCGCGTCAACTAATAAAGCTTCATTAGAGATAATGAGACTGCTTTAAGCACTTTGAAAAGGCAACGCTTGTGTCAAAATAGCAGAATTTGCGTGACAACAAAGGAACTGTGTAAAATTCGAAATCTGTATCAAATTTCGGATTTCAAAAAACTTAACAACTTATTTTAATTATGATTTATTCTATTAACTATTATTTATCAAATAAATTGTCAAGTCAAATTAGTCGGTCATTTGAAAATTAATATTCAAATGAAATGATTTCAGTTTCCAAAATAAATATATAAATGTTCATTAGTATTCAAACATATCATTTTAACAGAGTCATCAGTTTTTGAAGCGTGACATGAAAATTTAAGTGGGTACTGAGGAAACAAAAGTTCAGATCACAAATCGATGACATTTTATTTTCTTTTATTGTTTACGAATTTCATCAAAAGCTTTTAAAGTACTACAAAATTAAGTACGTAAAATTGTATATAGTATATTGGAGGCTTAAAAATATCTCTTGAATTATTGACATAATTTTTGTCAAAGGCATATTAAAGTGCCGAGGCAGATAAAACGAACAGATATTTTAACTGCGAATTTTAAATAAGTTTTGAATCATTTCTTACTGCCATTGTGCGATAACTTTGACAGATATTAACATGTATTCTCTGACATTGTTAATTCAAATGAGGCGAACAGTTTAAAAGCCTTTGAATATACCTATCGTAAAACTAATACACAAAACTCAACGTAATCTTATTCACGTCGCATTAAACCGCAAGAAATAAAACCAGATTTCTTAGTTAATTCCGAAGAGTTGTTATGGCTTTATGTTGTATTACAAAAACCTTCTCACTTCATTAATCATGAAAAGCTCATTCGCAAGTTAATTTATTCTACTTGAAAATGTGACATGACAATTGTTTTTGAACTTTATCTTTAAGTGTACGTACTTGAGATTGCTATGTATTTTTTTTAAATGAATGTTATTGACTTCGATTGATTTAAAAATTATAAATAAATAAGGCTTTAAATTAATTTAAACTAGTACATTAAATTAATTCCATGTTTAATTTGTATTGAATTTTGAGTTATCAATTACAAAATTAACTAATTATGAATTAATTGGAAAAAGTAGAGAGCTCGTTATACAGATAAATTCAATTTGTTCGCAACAATGCTTGATTATGTTTGCTTTAAATGAAGGCAAACATTTTTTTACTTGCGAATATTCATTTCCAATAATTATTTCTTGTATAAATTAATAATTTGCCTCAGGGGTTGTATGATTTTTGCGATGCAACATGCATGAATGAAAATGTTATACACGGACGTTAATCCGGTTACTTTTATATTTATGAAAGGTCTCGAAAATGCGTCAATTGATATGAGTGCGCTTGAAAAGATGCATGATAATTCAAGCGTAGTGATTTTTCAAGTTCAACGTTTGTTCCAAATCTATTACGCTCCGATTTCCTTTAAGGAAGTAGCATTGAAAAGAAAAAAAATCAAATCAAACAAATTTTTATTATGACTAAATGTATAATATGGGTTTGTTTGTAAAATATTATGCATCGCTTATTTTTTGCAATAACAAATTTAAACATGCAACAAATATTTTTATTTAATATTTCAATTTTAAAAATTATTTAATAAATGAAAATA